>RDPX01000053.1:2205197-2250171 GCA_003991215.1 Morbakka virulenta
TCTCTGTCTCTGTCTCTCTCTCTCTTTCTCCCTCTCTGTCTTTCTATGTGTCTCTCTGTGTTTCTCTGTTTTTCTTACTATTTTATTTTTGAAATGTTAAAGACATCTAATTTCGATATGAAATCTTTATGAGTATCGGCCATGCGAAAAACACATACAAATGATTTTATTTTTAGAGGCCCTAAATTTGACAGCGAGGAAAACTTTCTCTTAAAGCAAAATTATACTATTAGTATTACATGGTCGGGACCATTGGTGGCGCATGATAAAGTTTAATTGTACAGCATGTCCAAATCATGAGGTCATCGATTCCATATTATTTATTTATCTTGGGAATTAATATGAATTTCCTGATGAATTGCGAAGAGCGTGGAGTAGTTTTTGTATCACTCTTTTTGAAATATAACACCCGGTTGAATTACTTTCTCTGAATGCCAGTGGCTAGTCTATTACTATACACAATAATAACATATTTATTATCTAAGTAGTTCCTTTCTGAAGTAATCTCTCTCTCTCTCTCTCTCTCTCTCTCTCTCTCTCTCTCTCTCTCTCTCTCTCTCTCCCTTTCTCTCTTTCTTTCCCTCTTTCTCCCGCTCTCTCCCTCACTCTCCCTCACTCTCCCCCTTTCGCTTCCCTCTCTTTTGTTTCATGTATAATAATTTAGCTTGTCACATTGACACAAGTTGAGTGACCATCAATCCCCAGTGCGAAAAACAACCGTTTGTCATCATGAACCTTAATATTTGCAATCTAAACGATTACTGGACGCATGTTAAGTAGACTATAAGGATACGATTATTTTGCAGTAAAGTGCCCTCTTTTACATTTTTGTAATGATACCCTTCGTAAGCATACCGGAATACCGGAATAAGTATATGCATAAGCACAGAATACCGGAAAGAAAAATACAACCTGCTGTCGACTACAGATTGCATACTTGTGTTCTCAGAATGCAAGCAAAACATGAGGGTACCATTTCAATCTTATCATATTAGGTGAATCTTCTGGCGGGAGGAGAACACCACTTTCCAACTTGGGTAGAGCCAGCAGTTTGGGGTCAGTATCAAAAGGCAGCCAAGATGCTCTCGAAGCTTCATGTAAGTAAGTTTTTCCCTTTTCCCGTCAATCTTGGGGATTTTGTTGTTTTCATTTTATTCTATTTTATTTTATTTTATTCATATTTTTTAATTTTATTTTTTTTAATTTTATTTTTGTTATATTTATTTTATTTCATTTTATTTTATTTCATTTTATTTTATTTTGTTTTATTTTGTTTTGGTTTTGAGGAAGAGAAATTATTGCAGCCTTTTGGAACAATCTGATATCTTTTAGTTTTACACCCAATTAAAGTAGATTTTAAGTAAAGATGAATTCTTCTTAGAGGACGAAATATTTTGACGTCCCTTGCTCATGTTTGTATTTGTATTTGTTACTTGCCACAACCATTTTTCTTTGGAGTGAAAATAATTGATATTTCAATAGGACCGTGATTGCTCATCTGTTGTTGAGAATACTGTATGCAGAAAAAGGAAACCTTAACTTTAGCTTTTTGATGGAAGGGTAAATTTTTTTTTTTAAATCCTTTTTTATCTTTACTTTTGAATTTAATAGCTGAAAATCTTGATTCGGTTGGATCAATCACCGGCATTCAAGTTGAGGATGAATCAGCAGTGGAGGAAGATCAAACTGATGGTTCCCAGCCAAAAACGTCAAGTGTACTACCGACAATGTGGCTTGGAGCACAATCAGGAAAGTAAGTAGTTTATCTTGTTTAATGTAATGATTTTTGACATAAAGGACCTTTTCTATTGTCGCATTAGTAGCCTTGCAACACGACTTAACGCCAGGTAGACAATGTTTCTAGTCACTGAGTTTGTGTTTTCAACCACGTTCTGTTAATTCATTTGCGCTGTAGGACGCACTACACACATGTCAAACGGGTAAAGAGTTTTTTCTTGGTCGTGCAGAACGTTTCTAAGACCAAGTAGGGGTTCTACTGTGCGACATGCGACATAAGAACCTAAAGAAGTAAGTCTCCCCAGCCGCATTTCTTTTGAACATGGGATCACTTACCCTAAAACACGGGTAAAGAGGTCTACGCTCTGAGCTTGCCTAGCTTACTTGGCAGTATCAAAATGTTGGTTTCGTTATTTGTACTTTATTTCAACTTTAATAATATTTTTTCGTTTTTTTGTTTTTTAGACTTTTCTTTCATTAATTTCCGTGACGTCGCTATTTTGCTGGCATTGACTTCAAAGTCAAACTTAACTTGGTTGCCAAAATTTTGAATTAGCAATAACGTATTATTGACCTGGTGGCACAATTGATTAATACAGCGAACTTAAAGAATGAAAAGTTTGCACACCAGGGATCTACTTATAAAGAGGTTGAAACTTGAAATGAGCCATTGAGTGGAACACTCTTTGCGATAGCCAAATCAAATCTGAATGTTGGCACTCGATTAGCTGTTGACCCAAGAATTCAGCATAGATGTATAAAAAAGTTAACAATCAAATTATTAATATAAACGTAATTAATTGCTCATTACATTTCCGGAATCCTTTATTGCATCAAGAAAGTTTATACTTTTCTCGTCGTACAGAAATAAATTCTTGAAGAGGGATGGCATTTTTGCTGCTTGTTTTTAATTTTTATAATATTTAGAAAAGTCGGGATCTCTGTTGGTTGGTTATAATATTCGCTATTCTGGAGGATTTGCGGAAAGTTGTGGAAGTGGTATGGCTGTGTCGATAGGACCTGTAGATATTCTTTTGTAGTTAAATTGCGTATGGGCTTTGCCGTCAGTGGATTTAGGTAAAAGAAACTGATACGGCTAATATCCAACGATTATCGAGACAATAAAGCCCAAGGATTTGAAAACTGCGTGTCACCGACATATTTTTGCAAGATCAGTTTTATTTCTCTTCCTTTCTAGTACAATAAAAAATATTTTTTGATAAATCTTGTTTTGTTTTTCGTTTTTAGGGTTTATGTCCATTCCGTATTGGTTACACCAAGAAAGTGTTTACAGTCAGCAAAATTGAAAGATTCTGTTCTCAGTATTGTGTAAGTTTTTCAGTTTTTACAGTTCTTAATAGACTGTTCGTTTATGCCTTTCTTTTAATTCATTGATTTTTATACGGATCTGTTAACTTGAGGTTTTATAATAGCACTTCAGAAAATTTTTAATAACATCCCCATATGTTGGAATTAAAGAATCCTTCGGAAAAGGCAGTTTAGTAATTAATTTGATAAGAACAACGACGAAAAGCATGTTTTGGCCAGTCCAGTAATTGGATTGAAAAATTCAAATTGATGACACAGCTATGATCAAATTGAAATGAAATTGACAAATCCACTTTATCAAGTTACTTTTTAATAAAGAGTTATGCATTGAAGATTTACTCAAGAACTTTCTCGAACACAGCTGTTTCTCTAGGTATTTTGTTGACCGACCGATTATAAAATTTTGGGTGGTCAGTATACTACCAGAAATAAGCCGGCTCTGATAACTAAATTGTCTGTTTTTTCACACACACCCCCCTTTTAGGCCAATGTAGCCTCCGCTTAAAGAAAAAGCTTTAAAAAGTCATTAATTATGGATGTCCACACTTAGATTTCTGAGTCGTTTTTCAGTCACCTAAAAGAATTTAAAACTTTTTCCCTTCTAAAGATCACGTTCCTAAAGACCTCTGTTTATCTGCTTTTTATATATACTCGTGTCGCAGTTACAGTATTTCGTACCTTGGCAAAACTTTACGTCATCTCATTGTCTGTGATAGAGAACATTTAGGTATCAACAAGATCTATCAAGGACCACTTAAAATCCACGGGTCACATTTTTAATAACATCCCCATATGTTGGAATTAAAGAATCCTTCGGAAAAGGCAGTTTAGTAATTAATTTGATAAGAACAACGACGAAAAGCATGCTTTGGCCAGTCCAGTAATTGGATTGAAAAATTCAAATTGATGACACAGCTATGATCAAATTGAAATGAAATTGACAAATCCACTTTATCAAGTTACTTTTTAATAAAGAGTTATGCATTGAAGATTTACTCAAGAACTTTCTCGAACACAGCTGTTTCTCTAGGTATTTTGTTGACCGACCGATTATAAAATTTTGGGTGGTCAGTATACTACCCCCCCCCCTTTTAGGCCAATGTAGCCTCCGCTTAAAGAAAAAGCTTTAAAAAGTCATTAATTATGGATGTCCACACTTAGATTTCTGAGTCGTTTTTCAGTCACCTAAAAGAATTTAAAACTTTTTCCCTTCTAAAGATCACGTTCCTAAAGACCTCTGTTTATCTGCTTTTTATATATACTCGTGTCGCAGTTACAGTATTTTGTACCTTGGCAAAACTTTACGTCATCTCATTGTCTGTGATAGAGAACATTTAGGTATCAACAAGATCTATCAAGGACCACTTAAAATCCACGGGTCACATAGCAGCCCAAAAGGAGTTTAGTATTTTGGATCAGGTAAACAGCAGCTTTGATCGGCTAATTACAGAAGTCTCGTAATCTTAAGGGCCGACCCCCACTTAGTTTTCAGCATTTTTCAGTAATGCTGAAGCTGAAGGGCCTCGCGAAATATTCTGTTTATTAGTAACCTTTACTTGTAAACTTTACTTAATTTTATCATGGCCCATTCACATGGGCTGCAATTTTAAATGTCAAACTATTTATTATAATATGACTTAATTAATTTGGTTTCTCAACTTTTTTTAAATTTGATCATGGCTTACACTCATTTACTTGAATTTTTCGGCCTTATTGCTGAACTTAGCACAACAACATATTTTTCGTCGCTGTTCTTATCATTAAACCCCATGTGCTTCTTGCTGAAACTTTCTACTACTTACTTACTATCCTTTTATAGTCAATGGACACGTCAGATGTGTGTTTGACTTTCAGCTTTCAGCAAAATTCGCCACTTCACAAAATCACTACCCATTTCTTCCGTCAAGTTGAGGGTCTTCAGGTCGCCTTCGATCATTTCCTTTCAAGACTCCCTTGTTCTGCCCCGGCGCCTTGATCCAAACACCCCCACAGAGTAACACCTGTTGATCCATGAGTCAGATCCTATCACTTGCCCGAACCATCTTAGCCTATTGCATCTGGGGACATCATCTAAAAGAGAATTAAAAAAGACATAGGTTTAGAAACCACCTCATATTGATACTGTTAATCCATGATGCCAGTGAGCTTTAAGAGACGGCTCCTTAGCCCTTTGCGATGTTGCCTATTAGTTTTCCATAATGTAGACTTTGACAGATCGAGTTTCCAAACTTGTCCAGTAATTTGATTGATTAAGGGATATGTAAAATTTACTAATAGAGATTAGTTGTTTGAAGTTAGGCATAAAAGCCTGTTTTTTTTAAATAGGTACAATGATAAAATGTGAGAAAGAGCATTTTTTGTGGAATTGTAGACAATGAGGACAGGCATTAGATATACGTGTGAAAGGTCATTTTATTGAAGAGAACCCCAGTGATATTTTAAGGGTTATTGGACTTGAATGAAAACAACAGCTATTTTACTTGTGACTGCTTGCGTAAGCTTTGAATTTTACCCATGCAGGAAAGCCGATGATTGATGTCTTTGTATTGACCCCGACTGGAGCGGCAGCTAAGCATCGTGCTGCCCGTCAGATGATTGCATTTGCGTATCAAATGCCTCTAGAATGAGTTAGTTTGACCTGTCTATGTCTAATAGATACACCATTACGTATAAACCCATTCAATTCAGCCAAGTATGTCAATCGGTAGAAGAGCAGAAATAACATTTGAACAAGTTAGTTTGGAAATGGAATGGTAGCGGAGTTTACTGTGTTTTAAAACAAATTTTCATGCTCACATTATTTCAATCCCATGAATGGTAAAATGTCTGACATAAATGACTTAATTTATCATATCCTTGTTTTGTAAACTAGACATATAAAGGGGCGAGTCCTCGCAGCGCTGGCGGATGGTACTGTAGCCATTTTTCATAGGAGACCAGGTAATTAACATTTGTTTTCGGCGATTATCCAAAGGGTGTTGTATGTACTGATATTTTAAGATAAATGAACTGATATATTGCTGCATTGTGGAAAATTGCTTTTTTGGCAGGCTAGTGAAAATGTAGATGTTCAAAAGTAATTTGAAAAGGCGGGAGCAAGTGCATTCATTGTACTGCTTGGGTTAGATTTGTGGGTTTTACGAATTCTTCCTTTCCGCTCCCCAATTATTTCCACAGTTTTCTTTATTAGAAGCTCTTACTCTATGTCTCCTGCAGTATAACACGCTGGGGGGTAATGAAAATATTTAAATACACAAACGTCAAGTAAACGCTAGGCAATTATTCTGTCGCTTTCACAGTGGCTGCTGTCAATAAGCTATGGTATAAACTATCTTGAAGGTTGTCGATACAATTAAGAGGGAGCATAAAAGGAAGTCCTCGTAAAAACAAACGTCCCGCTGTATAAATTCGACATAGATATACTCGAGCTGTAACAGCTGTATATTCTTTTTATATTGTAGTTTATCGTATTTGTAGTAGTTTGGGATACATATGTCAAAGTGCAATTTGACATAGTATCAACGATTGCCAGCATACTTCTGCCAAAGGCGCTGCCCCATTTTTGTTGCTCTTATTGACAGTTTACGCACAACACGTTATTTTGTATCAGCATTTACATTAACTTCTGCTATCACTGTAGATGGTCGATGGGATCTTAACAACTACCATCTGCTAGATCTGGGAAGACCTCACCATTCTATCCGATGTATGACGGCAATTCATGGAAAAGTATGGTGTGGCTACAGGAATAAAATACAAGTTATTAATCCCCAAAATATGAGAATTGTGGTAAGTTGTGAAACTATTTTTCTTAAGTACTAGAATAATTCATTAAATTACCACTTTTACCAAGAACTTTGCTATTTAGTGCAAAGGACGTAAAGTTATAAAGGGGCACATTTGCTTACTTTTAAATCGAGTGATGTCAACCAATTTTTATGGCATTTTGACTGACTCAAGGAAATGGGAAAAACGATATTAAAGAAAAAAATTAAAGAAGCGTAAAGAATTGGTTGTACACGGAAAATTCAGTTGTGAAACAAGAGTGCTGCAGTGGGTGTTAAAACTCTGCTTGATGCTGTCACTATATTTATTAATTTATTTATTAGACTGGTTGAACTTAGCTTCAACAACGACTGAAAGGTGTACATCGATATATACTTTCGCTTTGATCCCTGTTGATAGCCCAATTTTTAAAGGATGTTTAAAAGCAGTTCGCGATTGACTGAGTCGAATGCATGAATGTATTCCGCAGAAGCTTGATCCATCCTTCTGTGGTACTCTCCTGTTTTTGTATGAGCTGATATATCGTGAAAATATCATCAATAGTTCTTCTCTTGCGGTGTCATGACTGGGACTTGAGGTATATTAAATCTTGCAAAGGTTTTCATAATAGTACGGAATAACGATATACTATTATAACTCGAACATTAACTCACAATAGCTTCCTTTTTGAACAGTTAAACAGGAGATTTGTCTTGGTAGCCCAGATGATGTGGAAAATGACGAGCAAGAAAGCGTATTAATGACTTTCAGTATAAAGAAGTACTTGGGATGGAGCTTCATAACCACGTGGCCTATTTACTCATCTGGTGTTTGTAAGGGCTTGATTAAATTCTTGTTCTTTAGTTGGACAGTGCATTGAATCGTTGACTGATGGTTGGACTTTGCCTTGAACAGCACAGAAACCATCATCACAGTGACCTGTTAAATCAGTTAGCGTTGATTTAATAGACTTAACCTTATCAAAGTGATTGTGACAGACCGAAGGTTTCTCGTATAGAAACTCATATAAAAACTGTGGCTTTCCTGTTTTTTTGTTGTCATCCAGTCTTCTGCCAAACGTCAGGTACCGTACTTCTTGTTCTTTAGAGAGAAGGGACTTACAATCAGTGAAGGAGTCAGTTAATCGATAATCATCATTATGATATATTGTTTTGCAGGGTGATGAAATAGTACATATTCAAGCTGATAACAATGCTTTAAACGTAGATGTTGGCATTTGTTCATCAACCTATAATTAAGTTGAAAAATTCTGGCCAAAATACAAAGCAGTAGTCTGGTGCGAGACGCCAGGAATAGGATGAGTATGATACCTTTGGGGCTTAACTTTACTAATCTGAGTTTGATAATAACATTTGGGCATAATTTTCTTTTTGTACCCTCGTAACTTTCTGTTACGTTATTTCTCTGTTTTCGCTGCTGTGCTTTTGACCACGACCTGCAGTTCTGGCTTCTTTTCATTGTGCTTCAAGGTGGCAGCCCTCAAGTTCTGCCTCACCACAGAATTGCTATACTGTAAAGTTAACTCAAAATTTAATTTGGACTTATTCTTATAATGCTAAAGTATGAATGCCTTGAAATAGGTTTTTTGGAGGAAAAAATACAGTTATTGTCAAAAACAAAATCAAATAAGATTGACTTGCAGACCAGATTTTTATCAATTTCTCTCCATTTTCAGGTTACTGTTGCATTTTGATGTTTCCTGTAAATTATAGTACCATTTAAAAATCTTGTTTTATTTATGTCTGTCTGGTGAATTTCCTTTTTGGCTGATTTTTGGCACTTATTTTATAGTAGTGGATAAAATGTTTTGTGTTTCATACTGTTGACCATATGGCCTGCATTGAAGGTACTAGCTTGTGCCAGGATTTAGTTTAGGTGGCTGCTGTGAAAGATGTATTTGGATTCTAATTTTTTAATGAAAGTACAATTGTCAGTTGTTCTTCTTCCTCCTTTTTAACCTTCTCATTAACTCTGTCCGGGGTGTATGTACCTGCAGGCTGTCTCGTAGAATGGCAAATTTTGAAACTGCTTTTATTTTGTTTCCACTTAGCAGGTACAATGAGAAATGGTGTAAAGCTAAGATTAACCGTATTCTCTCATATTATTAGTTGCAATTTGTGCCTGTTAGAAAATGTATTCCATAACTTAAAGGCGCCTGCCGCCAAGAAGTTTGTACTGATTTATGAAAACTCCCGTAAAAAAAGAATTAGAAACAAACGAATAGGCAGAAGTAACAACTGTTATAAGGATGGTTATTCAAGTAGTTACCATTCACTGCCTTTTTCCCCGTAAGAATTACTGTTATCTATTCTTGCATTTTATTCATCAATAGAAGGCATTTGATGCTCATCCTCGACGCGAGAGTCAAGTAAGACAGCTTGCTCATATTGGCGATGGGGTCTGGGTATCCATTCGATTAGACAGTACTTTGCGTTTGTATAATGCCCATACCTATCACCACCTCCAAGACATTGATATTGAGCCTTACGTGAGCAAAATGCTAGGTGAGTCTTTCCCATTGACTTATTTTATTGTAACTCATATACATGTTTGTGTTTTCATGTCCCTCTCTCTCTCTCTCTCTCTCTCTCTCTCTCTCTCTCTCTCTCTCTCTCTNNTCTCTCTCTCTCTCTCTCTCTCTCTCTCTCTCTCTCTCTCTCTCTCTCTCTCTCTCTCTCTTTCTCTTTCTTTCACCCTCTCCCTCTCTCCGTCTTCTTCTTTTTTTTCTTCTTCTTCTTCTCTCGCCACCCTTCCATACTCTTTCTTCGGTCGGTCGTTGAATCTTAAGTAGTCTTATACGTCACCTGTAATATTACAAGAAAGTGTATATGTAATGTTGATAGCCCAGAAAGTTGACAGAAACATGTAGTATTAGTTGGATATGGTGTCGCAACGCCCTGTCGCTTTAGTTATTAGTTTTGGAATTTACTCGAGTTTAAGAGTATTGCCTATTTTATTTCCCTTTGCATTCATTGCTACAACCTTTGCATGATTGTAAATGCATAATACATTATGAGTTACAATTTAGTTGGAAGTTAATATTCATCTAGGTACCAACTACATTTTAACTGGCCATTACAAATATTAATCCCGGATACATTCAGGAGGAAGAGAGAGGGAGAAAAACAGGCAGACAGACAGAAAAACAAACAGAGAAAAGGAAGATACCACCAAGTGTCCCAAATCTGTCAATTACACTTAAGCCTTGGCAGAGTGGTTGGATATTTTTAACAAAAATGAAATGCCAGAGCAGCTCAAAACGGCAAATGCTTCACAGTTATAATTGAGTCTTGACACATAGAGGAATAGAAATGTGAATTTTACATTTTGTTTGTAATGGCGTTTGTAAGAATTGTTTATTTTCTTTTACTACCAGGGACTGGTGGTAAATTTGGTTTTTCATTTGTTCGTATCACTGCGCTATTGTTGACTTACGATCGCTTGTGGGTTGGAACTGGAAATGGAGTTGTTTTGTCAATTCCTCTTGTATCGTCTCGACCGTCCCGAGAAGACTCTGAGCAAGGCAAAACTCCAACACAAGCAGAGACACCCAATGGATCATTACTTCGAAGTTTTGTTGCTAACGGAAAGGAAACAAAATTTATGCCTTACTGTTCTATGGTACGTATCCCATTGTAGGAATGAGTTTCTTGTAATCACACTTGACCAAAAAGGTGACATCCTGCATTTATCATGTAGGTTAGACATCTTGTGTATTGTGAAGCAACTTGTTTGAATTTTGGCATTTAATCATCTATGATACAATTATTCAAAGTAATCGCTACAAATATTACCAAATGCATACTTATTTGCGTGTCATCATTGGCTTTAGTTACATGATCTAAGTTTGGTTTGTTAAAAAGATCCTTAAAACATTTAATTAAACAATGATGGTCTAATTTGTAACCAACTCTGTGTCTTTACCTCCCCAAAACTGCAAGTTAAAACTGTCAATGAAAGGACAAAAGGCGTTAAAGATGAGGCTATCAATTCTAGGTTAGCGCAAGTAGTTACCAGCTTGTAGTTATTAGTCCGTTGTGCCATTTTATTCTGTAAAAAATTTAAGTGTTTGTATATTGTGTGTGAATGATAGGAAATTGTATTTTTTCCGTGATTTGTTTTTCTAGCCTTTAACGAAGAAAGCTTTTTCCCACCATTTTCCTAATTCCCGACACTGACAGGATTTTCATCGCCAATATCAACTGGAACATTAGGTTGACTACATTTTCACTTGCCTGCAATGTCTATTTGACACATTATTTCAGTGCAGTAAGTTCAGCTGCAATCTGAAACATATGAAATTGACAGGAACAAATTGGAGACAAAAATGTTACTGTGTCACATTTTGACCGGAGGGAGATATTATTTTCACTCGTGTAAAGCCTTAATTTGAGACGCCTGGGTGAGGTGCATCACTGACTTACATGAAGACGAATATTTGCTTGCTTGGTGCTTTTAAACTGAATTGTTGCATTAAACGTCCTGCTCTCTTACTGTAGGTGCACGCCCAGCTATCATTTCACGGACATCGTGACTCGGTGAAATTTTTTGTGGCTGTTCCAGGAAGTGCCAGCAATGTCACAGCTGCTAAAGCATATTCAATGGCAGGGGCACCACCACCAAGTCCGTCTATGGTAAGGGAAGCCAGTCCTGATAGAAAGCTGCCCGATTCGATGTTGGTTATGAGCGGAGGCGAAGGTAAGACCTCTTTAGGCATATTACGCCGGAAATATTAAAATAAATGACTTTATTCCAATAGTAGAGAAGTAAGTTTGCAATTTCTATAAGTAGTTGTAGACAAGTATTGAAATTAATTACATTTATAGGAGTGTTAGCTACCAGCTCGTTATCAAAAGTAAGGTTAAGAGTCGTTGTCACAACAGAATGTCAGAGTTCAGGCCATTTGCGTTTTGGATCTTTTTTATTAAGTTTATAGTTCTTGATTTACCTGCCTTCAGGTTTTTACCAAAGCTTTTGGTTTGATATTATCCCATATGAGTGCTTATTTTATATGCCAGGCAATCAATATTAGCTAGTTTGGTCACTAATACATCTATTTTAACGGGTACTTTATTTGGTATTGTCGATTCTTCTCACTTGGTAAACCATTTATTGACAGTGAACAGAACATTTGATTGGTATGTTGTTTAGAGTAAATAACTTTTAGGACAATCTCTGCCGCTCCATGCTGTTATCTGCTTTAATTGCATTTGCTATCCTCTTCAGGCTACATTGATTTCCGTGTTGGTGACGATGACGGTGACGAAGTAAAAGCTAGTGATGAAGGAATGGCAATGACATCTAAAGTTCAAGCCGCAGAACGGAGTCATCTTCTTGTGTGGCAAGTTGCAGATTCTTGACATGTATGGTAACATCCAAAAAGGTCGGGCTGTGTTACTGCCAGGAATGATAGGCCACTGATGTTAACCTCAGGTGCCACGTTGAAGATAGCGAAAATTAATTTTGCCACAAGAATTGGCTCTTTTGATCTCCTAATTATGAAAGTTGCACTAATGATATGTTGATGCATAGTAAATTACGATAGAATACATATATGATAAGTAGCAGTGACAGTTCCACGGACAGGAGTCAGGCTCATTATGTTCTTCGTTCACCTCATGCAACAAGGCTTTTAGAAGTGGATTGTAGGATACGAAATGGCAGTGGAAAGTTACCATCATAAATTGTATGGTAGACGGTAGATTGAACTTTTGGTCATTGGCTTACGCTTAGCGTAGGTCTATCTTTGCCATGCAGAACATTTGGTATTAATCATATAAGGAATAATGATTCCCTAGTCAATGTTTCTTTACAAGGTTAACGATTTTTATTAAAAGATCTTTGTTTTTTCCCTACTTCAATTACATTTGGTGTACATTAATAGTACGCGCAATACATGTTCATATGAAAGTACATTCACGTTTTTTTGAAATTTTTGTTAATAGATTATGTAGTTTACCAATGTTAATTTTGAAAGACACCTTCCTGTTTGGCGTGTAAAGTAGTTCATTCCACCACCACAATTTAACAGCTTCAAATAAATCGTATGCATTTCCTATACCTACCGTTCCACTCAAACTCTTTCTACAGGAAACCTGGAAATGAAGAATTTTACAATGTTTACATCGTAAGTAACAATGTGATCTGACCTTAGCTCTTAGACGTCAAAGACGTCAAATTTAGAGTTCGTGGTCGCCGAGCTACTCCAAAAATATGCACGCCCAGCGGAACTCTAAATTTCAGGAAAGTTGTTTCCAAGGTTCCTGATTGCTTGAGGTGCAGGGCCTTAAATAGATTTTGCGTTAAATTCTTGGGTATATTCTACCAAAGAGGAAAATTTAAACTTGGATCGTGTATATGTGAATGTGACAACCATGTACCGGTCCATTGTCTCTTTGGAAGGGTTTAAGGAGAATGTAATGTCAGTGACGGCAGCAGAAAGAGGAAAAACGAGAAGTATGGTGATTTTTTTCAAGTAATTGGAGAACGGAGCGTTTATGAATGAAAAATTTAAGTGATTTATATTCAGGTAATTAATTCAGGTAATTATTTGTTCTCTTTTATATACAGCTTATTTCAAACCTGCCCAAAGTACATGTGGGGCAAAGTTTGAGTGTCTTTACTAGTTTGATGCAAACCTGACACATTGCTAAGATAAGAAAACTGAAAACGAGGTTAAATACAATTTATTATGCTTATAACTTGATTGGATATGTTGACTGGTATCCTTTTGGGGGTTGGGGGGATTTTTTATGGCTAACTTTTGCCCAGTGATCTAGTTCTTAAAGAGAAATCATGTGACATATTCTGTGGTGGCTGTTGGGAGTGTTTGGGTATTAGGTCAAACTAAGCCGTAAAGGTCGCATTATAGATGTACTTAAAGGTACGGTTAGCTGTTATTAATTATTTTAATATTTGCCATGTTCTGTTCATATGAAATTTGATAATTTTGAATTAAATGTTGTTTATCTTTCCCTGGACCTATAAAACAACCCCCATTGTAACTTTATGTCAACGCAACAACAGCGTAGCATTCAGTAGTTAGATTTACAGAGCAAGCGTATGCTCTGTCAAACAAATCGTAATAATGATCATCACTGTGTTAGATCGCCGTTGAAAATAAGTAGGTTTTTTTCGTAGCGGGATGATAGGGCACGGGCAAATTATGTAATGTTTGTTGGCAAAATATTTAGTGAAATTTGATCATATTTCTGACACTAGGCTTCGTACGTTTGACCATTTCCTCGCCTAGAAGAATAATATTTGATCCCATCAAAAAGGCGAATTGATAACTTTTAACAAAATTGGGAGTCGTGCTCCCCCCATTTCTAAGAAATGAGGTATCTTGCTATTTGTAATCTGAGAATGAGAATTAACTTTGAAAGTGTGACACCCAACCATGAAGTAGCATGTACCACAAATACCAAAAGCGGTTAGTAATTTTATGAAATACCACCTGTTGGAATATTGAAAGTTGTATTTGGCTAATTGGCTTGCCAGCAATAACTTTTCTATTTTTATTTAACATTTTCATATCGGTTCTAGGTATCTTCCCGTTACATGGCATAGGGACCATGTGTACCATACATCACTGCACTGTAGTGGTTTTTTGCTTGTAAAAGTTATACATAAAGTTACCTACCATTTATGTAAGAAAACCCCACTTCTGTTAACAAATTAAAAAGCCAAATTTTATTAGACCTATTTTAATGATGAAGCATTTTATTTGATGAATAGATTCTGTACTGTTACCCGGTGGGCATTGGCTCTTGCCCATGTTGAATTTTAGACCTTCCAGTTTGTGTACAGTATCATTTGGTTAAAGAAGTTAAAAACCTAGATCATCGTGGATTCCATTAAGATTTTTCTGTTTTAACATGGACTTAATAAAATTATTAAGTCAGCTGTTCAGTTTTTCTGTTAGATAGGTAAATTGCCAGAGTCAACAATTTTCAAATATGCGTGTATCAGATTTAGTAGTTTTTGTAGTAGTTTTTCAATGTTAACTTATGACACAGTAAGTATTTTATTTTGATGCTAGTTTTTGACATCTTAAGAATGGTATGTTTGACACTAATTTACACAGGGATTTGTTTACATGCAGACAGCTATAAAATCATTTATATTTATGGCAGTCTTGGGAGGAAGTAGCACGAAGGATAGTAGGCCTGAAACCAGCAAGATTCAAGTACTCTTTTGTTTTAACATTTTAAGATCAATGCAGATTTCTAGCCAACTGTAAGATTGACCTTTGCATTGTCGGGTACTTGGACAGATATTGTAATGGAATTTTACGTTTGAGAGTTTTCAGGTGTTTGAATGGCAAAATCATATATTTGGTACAATTTGGTCGCTTCGTTGTTTTTAATGGAAAACCTTAAAGCTTGTGAATTCATGTTAACATGTTTGCCAGATAGATTCGTTACTCGTAAACAAACTTGTGGTTTAGTTTTTGCGGTTGCAACGGAAGCCTTTGAAGAGGAACCTACTCTAACTTGGCCTTCTAAAAACCAGACCCCATAAATTTATCTTTGCTGCAAAACTGATTGAGTCAATGGTAACATCGTCAAAGGTCCAATACAGAATGGTTTTATATTTCTGTAGATATTTGATCGCCCTAAAGTATTTTTATGATTCAATATCCGGTCTTGGCAATCAGTAAAAAGCCTAAAAATTGGGTAACAACAACAAATGGAATAATACTATTCCACTACCATTACTGTTACTACTATTATACTACAAGCTTGCTACAACAACAAAATTCTTTTATTTCGTAGTTTTATTTTTTTTACTCCATGTAAAGTTTTCCCCTTTTGACCGTTCGTTATGGAAGCCTATGATGTTTAACTTGCTGTTAAGGTAGAAAGAATTTCCAGCCTTTGCATTTTGTTTTGATTTGTTTGGTGTAGAACCCTTAACAACAATGCCCAAATGCATTTACAGATTTTTCTATACTAAAATTTAGTGTTTTAGGTGCATTTTGGTGTTTGCTTCAAAGTGATCTATTCCAACCGAGCCCCAACAGGTCCATTATTTTATTACAAATATTGAGTTTGTAATTCACAGGATTTTTTTCCCTGGTTCAAATGCATAAGGCGTCGTATTGTGTGTTCTCTAAGATCGAGCTTGCTGTATTGTATTGAGAGATACAACAGTTGACGTCTACATTACCATAGCTCCACCCATATTTTTATTTTCTTTGATTTGGTGCAGATTTTTTATTGGTATTATCAATTCCCATTAAAGCATTGTTTCTTTAAGGTATGTTGGGCAAAATAGTCATCTTGAGCGTAAAACTGGTAAACTTGTTTGGGGAATCTCTTTTTGAGGTAGCGAATATGGAATGTAATTACAAGGCATTAGATACTTCTGTGAGCATAACACAGATTCATGAGACTTTACTTTTCTTTTCATGAAGATACTTTGACAAAACTTTAAAATTTAGAAAGGATTTATTTTTTGATTTACAACCATGAAACGAGTTGTGTGGCATGGGTTTTTGGAAACCGTTTCTTCGCGTGATTGCATCAGTTTTCAATTACTCTTTCTGTGTTTATATGCAAAAATATGTTTAAGGTCATGAGGTAAATGCAATTTTCAGCCTCAAATGTCATTACCATCTACACGTAGGAAATTAAGTTAGGGAATTCTCTCAAAAGCCCACTGTCATTGGCATAAGGTAAATTATTGAGTTTTACCAAAAGCACAATGGATGAAATGGATTGCAAGTTATCAAACTGGGATGATTATAGTTTCCTATGTTAAGAACCGTTTGTAATTTCCATTTAACTAAGCAATTGTTACTCATTGTATTTTAATCGCATTTTTAATTTGACGCTTTTTTTTAGTAAATCGAGACATTTGATATCAGTAATTAAACTGATAATACTGACTGAAATAATTGTCTTTTCGATATGATAGAGTATTGGTTAAGATTAGGTCGTTTAGTCTGGAGTACAACACTGTTAATTTATTTGATTTATTGGCCAATATGAATGAACTGCGTACATTGAATGCAGGGCATGTTTTCAAGCATTCTATACCAGCGATTACCCATTGGTAATTTGGAGAAACTAGAGAGAATTAAAGCATACGCTGCCCTCAAAGCTTAGTTTGATTTGAACCGCTTAAAGAAAAGTCGGTCCTTTTTCTGTAGTAAATTTTTAAACCGCGCGTAAACTTGTGCTTGGAAATGCTGTACCCATCTTATGATTTTGCAGCCCTGTTTCCCGTAACATCTTATGGATGTGCGTGGGTGTGTGCTTGAAAGCCAATCATTCTCTATGTAGTGAAAACGATTTCTTAAGTAACATTTTGGTTGGGAAAATTGAAAGATCGCATATTTATTGTACACAAGTGTTGTGAAATCTTGTTAGAAATGAAATTTAAAAGATTATTAAACCTAGCTATTGTGGTTATTGATATTTCCTTTGAAACCTTTAAATGACTGGATATTGGGATAAAATTGATGAAAAACTAACGAACAAAAGTAGGTTTGATGTTAATACCGTAATCGTTTTAATAAGCGCCCCTCGTGAATAAACGCCCTCTTTGTTCTAGGGGGAGAGCGCTTATTCGAATTTTCGGAATTCGCAGAGGAAATTGATTTAAAAATTCAATACCTTGCACGGAGGGAAGGGAACACTTGGAAAAGAAAGAATAACACTTTTTCTTTAACAATTTTTATTCTTTTTTGTTTTTCTTATCAGAAAACTTCTTCAATTCACCGTCTACAACCTAATCGTTTGAATAAGCGCCCCTCTCGAATAAGCGCCATCCTGAAAAGCATAAAAATTAAATAAGCGCCCGGGCGCTTATTTGAACGATTACGGTACTCCCAAAAGAGCAGATGCAGCTCGTCTACCCAAGCGTAATTCTTTAATGCTTGCTTTAAGAATACTCGCAGTAAAGCTAACGAAAGAAAAACTAAAGAATTTAAAAACCAGACAAAAACATATGGTAAAGAAGAGTTAACGTGGACACTTCCTGTTTCTAGCTTTGCCATGTCGTAATCACCAGTGACATTTGAGAAATTTTTCACGGATAGAATCCTACATTTTATTTGAGGTAAATAATGAGGTATGCAAAAGCGAAAGAAAACATTCTGTAATGACATAAACGTGAATGATGTTATTGCCATGTTACTTGCAAGATATTTTGATTTCCCAAAACGCCCATGTTCAGTACAGGTGTTCAGAATACACCTGCACCTTTCCTTTTAGCTAAAAAGAAATTCCATGAAATAATCCAAAATCTTATTCTGGCAGAAAACTTTCATGACCCTGGTGATAAATTTAGCAAAATAGGGCCTTTCTTCGAGAAGCTGAATGAACGATCTTGCTTCAGTAGTAAACATAACAGAGCGAGTACTGACAAATCGATGGTCCTTTACTTTGAGAGACATGGCTTTGAGAAAAACCAGTAAAATTTTAAGAACGGCTACATCGTTGGGATATGCTATACAATTTTATCTTTACATGAGAGTGGGTGAACATCGGGATACAAACTTAGGACCTGGTGGCATTGTACTTGCCAGTCCACCAGGTTAACTCCCAAGCAAGTATTTTCAAGTACAATCGTGGAATAGAAGAAATAGATTTTCTCGACCATATTATTGGTGCATACATACTGGACATCGAAGCACGAAATGGGGATAACCATTTTGTTTTTGCATCGATTTGTCTAAATAGTTACTATTGGTTATCTAATATCAGGAGGCATCCGTTATGGAGAATAAGACAGACAGACAGGGGAAGAGAGAGAGAGGTGGGGAGGGGAGGTCCAGTACTCTGAGATTCAGAAGCAGCGTTGTTCCATCAGATTGGAAAGAGAAAACACCGAAGATTCTATTGCTGCTATAAGACCACATTGTGCGATGGTGAAAAGTGCAAGATCGGACGTTGTGCGTATTGCTTTAAGCTTTTAGTCAAAATTGACTAATTTGTTGATAGATATTTACAGACGTATTAATATTTTTTTTTCTCCAGTTTTTTGAAAAACAAACATTTTATGAGAAGCCTAAGCGCTAGGTTGAGCTTCAAAGTCATTAACTTTGTGAAAGAATAATCGAAATCAGCAGGGGAGACCCCTAATTCCCTTCTTTAAAATACTTCCGAAGTAATGCTCTTCCGATTAGAATTGCTCTGGTATTTTTTCTTTTGTATAATGTTTCACTCTTATCTAAACCTCAAATTTCCTATAAATCAATTTCATACACAGCATAGGTGTGACGCTTTCAGTTATTGAAGTCCTTGAGATATCTTTTACCCTTCTTTTGTATGTCATGACTGACGAGTGATGCTCTTTGAATATTGGGGCAAAACCTTTTTCCGAAAAGTCTTTATGTTCATTGTTCCTAAGATTTAGATAGCCAAATACCAACTAAAAACTCCGAAATGATAGAATATGGGTTAAAGAGGTCAAGGAGATAAGATTTGTTGTGATTGTTTGCGTTGTTGCTTAAAAACGATATATTCTGTGTGTTTGTGAACGTTACGTACTGACCAATGGCGGCCTTTGAAGTATTTATCAGTTAAATCTTGTTCGTTTGCATCCTGACTGCACGTCTCTCGTGTACCGTCTACTAAAGTGTTCTACATTGGTCAGCAGTTGTTTTGAAATAATAAATTGAATTCTTATTATGTGCCAGGAAGAGTGTTTAGAACAGTATCTTATCTATTACTGCTGTGTGGTCGACTTCCTGATATTAATGTTTCTGAGCATGACGTTGACACTAATGGTGACTGGAAAACATGTAGCGTAATTGTAGTTGTTAGGGATATTAAGATATTGTCAAAAAATCCTATAGTATTGTCCCGTACATCAATACCAATTGCCCTTACCACTCTAGCACCTATATGAATAGCTCTTAAAGAAGACTTGTTAGGAAAATGCGACTTACACATGTAATCTCTAAGCAGTATGTACAAAAGTTTGATATACCAGAGGCATAATGGGTACCAACAAGACTTGGTTCTTTTCAGAGTTAATCTTGTGTGGCACTGTTGAAGTCCTTTAAAAACATTTTGTGTTTTATTTATTTTTTGTTTAAACTTTTTTTTCTTGATAGCACTTCTCGAACGCTAACTTTTAGAATATGACTTACCTAACTTATACTGAGTACAAGGCTTCTGATTTTTTTGAATGTCAATTCATCCATATCAGATGAAATATGATGATGTTTATCTCATTAATTAATTTATAGAGTACTCATGGTAATATCATCAAATGGTAATACCATGTCGTATGCTACAACCTGGTGCCTTATCAACTACGAATTTTTACAGCTGACCCAAATTTTGAGAAGTATTTTTCTTTCGATATTCTCTTGACTCTAATTCTGTTGGTTCTCCTTTGTTATCAACTATGATTGGCGCATTTGTTGTTGACAGTGTTGGCTTATTTTTTGTTATAATTTGGACAATAATGGATCCAAATTTGCATGTTTGGACAAAATTTGAGCTTGCAGAGCAGCTCCATGGCTTCATCAACTTCATTCCAAGAAAGACAGGTGAGCGGGGAGTTATCTTCATCATCATTATCACTGTCAACCTTCGTCAATGATGTATCATATTTGTTGGTAATATCAGATACTGCTTCTTCTACAGTCAAAGTTTACGATTGGTTCGTGGTAATATCAATTAACCCAGCTGCATCTAACTAAATAAAACGTAATTCAGGATTTATCTGACGAAGTTGAACCAGGTTAAACTCCAAGTCGGCCGTAGAATCGTCTACATCGGTACTAACAAAAGATTATCGCTGCCATCCACCGCATGTTCTTCTGCTTTTCCGGACAAATTGACTTACCAAAAATAATTTACAACTGTCTTTTCACTCATGTCATACAAGGACTTGGTAAGCATAACTATAGCCTCTAAAACTGAAATTCGACACGGTTCTTTCTCTTTATCCACTGCTCTTAAGATCTTAAGGACAACTAAGGACCGATACTTGGCCCTCAAAGATCTGCGAAAATTAATAGAAGAAAACCCCTATATAGCCTTTGCACTCCTTAGGTCACAAACATTTATGTCCTTAAGTTAATCTATAGAAGAGGAATTTAAGGTGATGTGGTTACAGCTATTGAACATTAAAATAACTGTGCATCAAAAACTGTGGTTAGAATGTATGACAGTTACAACAAAATTTTGGAAAACGTCTAAAACAAGCTCCAATCGGAAAATTATTTTCTTGGTCATTCCCACGCACTGGTCCTTCATATCCTTAGCATTTTGCCACGTGGCAGAAATCCTTATTTAAAATACGACAAAGACGAACAAAATGACGTTTCATGCAATTCATTATATTTAATGTACAATAAAAAGAACAGTTCACATTACGCGGTAGGAATATGCAATCCCTCTTCGTCTCCATAGCTCAGTCTCTTTCCTGCAAATGTTATATCAGCACTGCTCAGCTGATTCGCCCTTAGAATGTGAAACCTAATTTTTGCAAACCAACCGTTCTTTCCTTTCTTCAATGTGAGTGTATGAAACTGCAGCAACTGCATATTCATCGACTGCATCGTCAGGCTCAGGACTTGTTTTCAAAACTTTCCGACAAAAGATTGATATTAATTCATATACACGTGATATCCCTCTTTTAAACCATGATGGGGATTTCCTCAGTTACTGAAATTTGTAAATTACTGACAAAAACAAGTTTTTTCCTGTGTCATTATTAGCACCTTGACAAACTGCTATGTGAATAAGAGAACGATTTACAAACAGTAAAAAAGAAACGGTTTCTGCTAGCAGAAATAAAGAAAGAAACCGGAATAAATAAACATAATGACTCCCTGATCCATCGGCGGTGTACAAGCTGTACTGTTGGGTGATAAGAATTGTAGGTCAGTTGCTTTCAACGTTGATACATCGGATGACNCTATTAATTCCATGGACTCCTAAATAATAACATCTAAATAATAATGTTAATAATAATAATAATAATAATAATCTAAATAATAATGTTATTATTTAGGAGTCCATGTATTAATTCATATACACGTGATATCCCTCTTTTAAACCATGATGGGGATTTCCTCAGTTACTGAAATTTGTAAATTACTGACAAAAACAAGTTTTTTCCTGTGTCATTATTAGCACCTTGACAAACTGCTATGTGAATAAGAGAACGATTTACAAACAGTAAAAAAGAAACGGTTTCTGCTAGCAGAAATAAAGAAAGAAACCGGAATAAATAAACATAATGACTCCCTGATCCATCGGCGGTGTACAAGCTGTACTGTTGGGTGATAAGAATTGTAGGTCAGTTGCTTTCAACGTTGATACATCGGATGACAGTCAAATGTATTCGGATACCTGAGGTTTGTATAATTGAGAATGCATTTTAATAGAATAAGACCTTAGTTTCCATGTTAAAGACTCTTACAAAGTTGCTAATGAAATAAAAAATTGCTTGGTAGATACAAAAATATTCTCTGCTCTTTTCCATGAGAACTAATTACAAAATTCCTTTTAAATTTCCCTTTGTGGTGATCATAGCTGGCCAGGGCCTCGATGAATCGTGTCTGCCCAATAGCTTCTGTCAAAGGCAGCGTCTCATGATCTTTGGATGTCTATTACAAAATTATTCAGAGCCTTCTCTTTGTCTGCCTCTGGAGTTTTACCCATCAACTTGTTCAGGTAACGCCAATTCTTCTAACTCATCTCTTCTGATAAGGTGCCCCAGAAACGTAAGTTGTTATGATGTAAGATATCTATCATGTCGTGAGTCGTAAGCTTTTTCTGAGCTACGTTTTCAGATATACTTCTCCTATCGTCAGGCTACTGAAGTAATTGGGCATAGCTGTTTTGTACTTTGATATTGAGACTACTCTCTACAAGGGAAAGACACTAACTTTCGTTTCAGGTTCTCCAACCTGAAACGAAAGTTGTCACCAGCATCAAAACCCACAGACAAGTCTCACTTGGTTGTCAATATGTCTTGTCGGTCACTGTCATCAACAGAGGAATCCCTTCTGGTGAAAGGTTTGAAATTCTCTGCTGGTCCTAAGAGCATCTCTGCAAACGAGATCATCTTGATGGTTGAAATAGCAGTAAAAGATCTTCCCAAAGTTGAGGCTTACAAAATCCGAGCAAAAACGAGTCTTACTCTTCAATCTCCCAAAGTGCCCATTGACAACTTCACTAAAAAGAAAAGATGTGCCATCAAGAGCCTAATGCACAATGTTTCAATCTCCATCCTTCCCGCTGACCGGCCGCAAAACTGTGATCCTTATCATAGCCGATTACACCCAAATGTGCGGTGAACAACTCAACAATGGACCATATACCACGGTTGAGACCAGAGTAAGCAAAACTCTGATTGCACTACAGAAAAACCATCTTCTGGATAATTGCTTCTACCACCGGTTAAGCTGCCTTGTTTCTATTATTTTCAATAAATGTCTTTTTTGTAATTTTTTCAGTATTTATTTCTCTCGTGCGGTGTCCATGGTACCCTTAGCATTATTTTGTACAAATTAATTCGTTCAGCTTCTAACTTTTGTAATCTACGTCAGTGCCTACCCTTCGGGTTGGTACAGGAGAACTATCAAAAGTTAACCTTTAAGCAGTCGATTTTTTAGCTGTTGTGACTGTTTTTATCAGTAAAAATGCTCTTGGCTACTGTTGTTCTTCTTTTTATTTCGCGCGCATATTTACAGTCCGATGTTATAAATGATACTAAGTAGCTAAATTCTTTACTTACTTTATCTCATTTTGATTGCAAATTAATCTGCACCTTAGCGTTATGCGGTCTTCTTGTTTTTTATTTCCAGCCCATAGTGGCAGCTGGTCTTTTACTTCTTTAAACAGTCATTGAACGCTTTCGTGTGAATTGGAGAGCAACACCAAATTGTCAACTCGACCGATGTTGTTTAATAGCTGATCAATTACATTGATATCTTCTTTACTCTCAGATAAAAAAAGTAATCAAACCCAGCTAAACAATCCATACATGTCTGGTGACATACAGGATCTTTGGCATACTCCTTGTCTAATGACACAGTCAAACTTAGTGAAAGCATCTTTTTGTTTCACTCCCTCGTTTTGTTGACAGTAAACATTCATTTCCCTTAAATAATATTAGTAAAGTTTGGACTAAAAAGCTGTACTGCGATATGATTGAGTCGCTGCTGATTGGAGGAGATGTCTTTGCAGGATCGATGAAGCTACCGACAAAATCAGTTAGATTTAACTTTAGAAATGTTACGCACCTGCCCATCGAGGACGTAACAATGGGTCTGATACTTATTATGTCTTTGGCTGATAATTTTCTAGGCCATTAAAAAAAACATATAATTGATACTACACAAAGTTTAGATACTTTCGTGTATCGAAGATTCCCTGACGGCACACGCTATATTTAAAAATGAACACGACACCATTATCTTCTTGATTAACCTTAAAAATCTCCGTACATCGTAAGGTTTTTACTAGTGAAAATAACAGAGTGAATGTTTCCAATTTGGGGATATTCTAGCAGAAAAACCATCCACTTCTCCAAAACCAATATGTTTTGTATAGCATTCTTTGCTGAACAATTCGTGTGGTATTACTCATTCAGTTATACGGATGTTAAAGTTGGAAACGTTTGGTTTATAGAGCTGTCTTTATTTTTCCTTCTGTAATATTTAACGAGTTCTGTTAAGGTATGGTTAGTCTGACAATGATTTAGACTAACTTTATTCGTTATTTATTAACTAGACTCATAACCTCTCTAAAACAGGGCCCCCAAAACGCCCAGACACCACAAACCTCCCTGGATTGGCCCAGTTTCCACTAAATTTAACACTTAAATTATTAGGGCAGTTTACAAATAGTATCTATCGTGCTACTATACTCCTCTGTAATTTTCACATTACGAAAAATTCTTCCTTTATCGACAAAGACCTTTTCAAGGCACGCCATTAAGAAAGATGGTTAGAATTAAACAGCATGAGCCTAGTATTTTCAGACTTGCGTTAAGGAGTTTAGCCAAAACGACAGTACAAGGACATTCACAAAATTGTTGAGTGTGATTCGGCTTTGATACGGTATCTATTGCTGAGCCGGAAATGTTGTGAAAATGTCGATATCAAAGAGTTCAAAGAATTGGGAGAGATAAGTCTGTCTTTGGAGCATCAAAGGAAATTCATATTCAGCCCAAATCATTTCTGATATGCAGACACTTTGCGAACTGTCTTCGGTTCTCTTTGTTATCCTTAGCCAACCACAAAGAGTGTCTTCACCTCATTGATTAAATGCCAGTTTATATTTGTTTTTTGAATCTGATGTTTTTGTACAGAGGTCTTAGCCCAGTTGAGTGCCAGCAAAAGCCCCTTAAGCAAAAATATATGCAATTTTAGTTACGATATTCAAAAATAAAATTTTGAAACAGGAAGAAGCTCAGAACAGTTTGAATGTATCATATTTGCAGTAAGTGTTAGATTAAACGCATTCTTTGTCTCAACTCACGAAAAAAATGTAAGTCGAGAACCCCCATCAAATTTCAGCATTGTATATCTAATACGCTTTCAATGTTTAAACACTTTAATACAATATGCCTCTGCTGTTCAAACACATGTCAATTTGCATGACATTTCAGCAGCTAACCTTATGATGGCAGTAAATGATATAGCAGTTAAAAGTGGTGCAATTAAGACAAACAATCAGTACAAGATCATGCCACAGCTTGCAAATTCACGAGGTTGGTAACTGTTCAGCTTATGAAAATTAATATCCTTTTAGAAAACGAATCTTAACATTTTATCTGGTACAAAAAATGTAAAAAATGTTGAGGTAATCAATATAACCACAGCATCAAATGAAGTAGAATTCCTCACTTCTACAGATTATCGAAGACTTTTTCCACGGGAAAAATTATTTTGGACTACAAAGAGATTATTAATTTAAACCTTTCCGTCAAATGATCTTTTCTGGCCTCCAGACAATGTTATTAAACTGTGTTTGAAACCAAATGCCTTTCAAGCCCCTATTGTAAAACAGAACCCCTAAATTCAATTGTGTTAAATTGTTACTGTTTTACTGATGTTTTTTTTTCATTTTATTAATTTTCATCCATTCTACTTAGATGTACTGTATACTCTTTATATTTTAGCACTACATCTCTATCATACAGGCAACAGGCCACTTTAAACCAAAAAAAAGGAACGAAAACCGCCCAGAAAATCAAGTTATAGATTGGAAATTACTGATACAAATTTTGCTACAAGCGAAATAGTAACAACTTTTAAATTAATATACGTATAGAGTCTTTAATTTATGATGCCCCTGGCAAACAGTAGAACATTTTTTTGCCTTTCTCAGGTGTCCATCTATGGAAGATCGGAGCAGTGAACAGAACAAGTAAAGATGGAGAAAAAGCATACACAAACCCTTTTACTTTATAAATTTTTTTGCTAAATTTGCTTATTAAAATAGGATAAAATTTATATTGAAACATTTTTATTAGTAAAGTGTATAAAAATGTTAATTCCTCACTTTGAATCTTCCCTTAAAGTCTTGCTGATTGTGGCAAAATTATGTTTTTAAAATTTTTTCTCCATTCTCAAGGATATAACTTTGTAAATAGTATACACATTTTCACTACTACTACTGCTACTTCTACTACTACTACTACTACTACTACTACTACTACTACTACTACTACTACTACTATACTAACCACTTGAACAGCTGCATAAAGAAAATCTAAGAAATGAAAAATAAGTTAGTGAACATATCTATAATAACATGTTATAATGACATTAAACGATTGGAAGTTATAGCAGCAGTAGACAGAAGCAGATGGTCTTTTGACCATCTGCTTCTGTAGTAGTAGTGGATACAGCTGAACAAGTGTNGGCAAAATTATGTTTTTAAAATTTTTTCTCCATTCTCAAGGATATAACTTTGTAAATAGTATACACATTTTCACTACTACTACTGCTACTTCTTCTACTACTACTACTACTACTACTACTACTACTACTACTACTACTACTACTATACTAACCACTTGAACAGCTGCATGACGAAAATCTAAGAAATGAAAAATAAGTTAGTGAACATATCTATAATAACATGTTATAATGACATTGAACGATTGGAAGTTATAGCAGCAGTAGACAGAAGCAGATGGTCAAAAGTAGTGGATACAGCTGAACAAGTGTTTGGAAACCTCTGCGTTTCTCTGCTGCACGTCCCTGAGTACCCTGTGGTACTTGGGAGCTTTCCGCTTTCCTCCTTAGAACAACTCACGACTTTCTGAAAAGGATTGATTGGGGTGACCAAGAAGATGTACCAGTGCTAGACTTAAGTAAAGCATCTGATACCGTCCCACATAGGCGTCTACTCAGTAAATCATCACACTGTAATAATGAAGGTCCACTCCAAGTTTGGATTAGTAACTTCCTCGCAGACAAAATGTAATGGTGGATGGAGCCAGTATTGAGCCCTTTTTTATTCCTATTTCAATAAATTACTTGCCAAGTGTCCTTAACTACAAAACAGCTCATTTACCGATTATTTTTTAAAATATAGATCCATCAGACAAAGATCAGACTATCTACAATTAAAGGAAGATCTAGAAGTACTTACACCTGGGAAAACCTCTGATGTACACGCTTTAACTCCAAAAAACGTAATATTATGCACATAGGAAAATTAAAACAACAGTGCTATCAACAGTTGTGAGGCGACATACTGCAAGAAGTCAGAGAAGTCACGTACCTTGGACTAATAGTTTCAAAAGAACTCAACTGGGGCCTCAACGTTGCCTTTGTCACATCTAAAGCTAACAAGCGCATAGGCTTCATAAGAAGAAACTTGCGGGAGTTCCTATAAATTTCGGGAATTAACATAAATCAGCCTGGTTCCCTCTGTTATGGAATACAGCTACTTTGTCTGGGATACCGTGTTCAAAAAGGATACTGACAGCCTTGAAAGAGTCCAGAGGACGGTAGCTAGAAAGGCCCTTGGATGAAATGGAATCATTAGGGTCTCACAGCTACTCAAAGACTTCAAGAGGCATGATTGCACCTACAGAATGACAGGAGAATGCTGTAGGTTTATGAAATTTTTAAAATGAATTCAACATACCACCAGAAAAAATGAACATAGAGCGCTCTAAACTTCGTGCTAGGGGGAACCAGAACAATGAACAACCTTGTCCAAGAGCAAATCACAAAGTCTCATAGTGTTGATCATCCCCAGTCTTTTGATCAATACAGGACAGGAGCTAATTCCCTGCAACCATCTCAAAGGCCTACTTTGGTACTACCCTCGGCTAGCCTGACGTCTTCCCTAACGTGCGCATTACTCATTGGCCTCTTGTCTTGTTACGGAATCTGCCGATTATTTTAAAAGACAAGGCAAGAGACAACCCCTAAATTGATGGGATGGATGGAGGAACACTATTGGTGACATTGGGGTGTAATATGAATGCAAACTCATAATAATTTTTCTTAGGATTAGGGCAAAGCAAGAGCTTTTTGACATATTTGGGTGTGGAACATCACCCAATGGTGTCACCAAACTTTAATTAGTATTCTTTGATATAAACGCTTTGAGAGAGAGAAGGCTATGTTTTTCACTTAAGGGATGGTTGAAGTTTCGAGCTGAAAACCCAAATATACTACTACTACTACTGCTGTTACTGCTACTACTACTACTACTACTACTACTACTGTTGCTGCCAGAACGACTAGTACTACTACTATTACTATCACTACTACTGCTACTACTAATAATACTAATGCTACTATTACTATTACTATTAGTGCTTCAGTACTACTACTATTACTACCAGCACTGCTGATGATGACAACAATTTAAAAAATTTCACATGGTTTTTAATTTTTATACGAAACATTCACATATTTTCATCTTCTTTCACAGTAATACTTTCTGAGTCGGGCTTATTATCAATGACTTTTATATCAGTTTTTACCTGCTTAAAAGTCCTGGATTTTCTCATGTTTATTATGCATACAAAACATGTGAAAGATTGTTCTTATGCATACGCTTATTACTTTGTTCCACTATGAAATTTATGGTCTCGGTAGTTGGATAAAAAATTTTCTCATGTTTATTACGCATACAAAACATGTGAAAGATTGTTCTTATGCATACGCTTATTACTTTGTTCCACTATGAAATTTATGGTCTCGGTAGTTGGACCAAAACTTTTCCCATATTTATTACGCATACAAAATATGTGAAAGGTTGCTCTTAAAAAAAAATTATTTTAGTGACGACTCAGCTATCATTACCTATTACACCAATTGCAACAAGGCTCAGATTAATATAATACGCAGTGTAAACTGATTTTTAAACAAGTAACTGTTTATAACGCTTCTCTTTGTAGTCAAAATTTTTAAAAATTTTGTTGCAAAACCAACAGTTAGTTCTGAAAATAGCGAATTGTCACCTTTAACCATTGCAAAGTAAGATTGTTGTTGTTCTCCCGCTATGACTGACGGTTTGGGTAACTATCTATGACTACAAAGACTCTGATTAAATCTTAACTCTAGCAGTGCAGTTTTAGATCTTTCAATGACATGACCTAAGGTTTGTTGTTGGTCATAAAGCTTGCATGCAGAGTAGTTTAATATACCCCAACTGACTGCTTTTGTTCCACTTGCAAATGAGATGTGTCAGCAAATAAAGTGCTGAGACATGGCATGGTAAAGCTCTAAGTATTTCTTAGACTATAAATGACAGTTATAAATGAAGCTACTACAGAGGTATTCGTAGATTGATTTAATTACTGAACTTTGTTTTATTGAAGCGAGGTCGAAGGCGTCGCCACACCAACAAACCACCAAAATGGAAAGTGAAAATTCAAAAAGAAATTGATTTTCTGCTGATGTTAAGACCAATAAGAGCAGAAAGCTTAAAAAGAAGTACAGAATGATTTGAACTCTATTTCTTCGGCAAAAGAAACACTTTAGCAAAAATACATGTAAAAGCACAAAGGTTACGGCGATTGAATCAAAATATACAAATTCTACAGACAAAACAAGCTTTTTAAGACGGACGAAAACATGTTTTACAGAGAGCTAGAAAAAAAGCAAGATTGACGTTGAAGAGCCACCGAAAATAGAAGACATGGAAAAGTTCTGGAAGAGTATGGAGTAATGAAAAGAATATTAGTTCTGAAGCGGAATGGATAGCTAGGGAGAAAGAAAGATTGGCTGATGTTGATGAACCAATAACGATCGAACAACTCCAGTCTGCCACAGGAAAGCCCCCAAAATGGAAATCCCCAGGATTCGACAAGATTCACAATTTTGGGTTGAAATCCTTAAATGATTCTCTCACCATATCTTAAAATGATCTGATGCAAAATCCTGAAATTATCCTCGACTGGCTTACTGAAGGGACAACATCTTTACTGCCAAAGAGTGACGAAACCTACGAAAAACTACAGACCGATCACCTACCTTACAACAACCTATAAAATTTTAACTTCAACAATAACTGAACGAGTATATTGGTTTCTTGAAAATAATTCCTTCCTTACAGAAAAACAAAAAGGATGTAAAAGGAATACTTACGGGTTTAAAGATCAATTGATGATAAATAGAATGTTGTAAGAAAACTGCAGGAGTGAAAAGAGTACTGCGTAGATCGACTACAGAAAGCATTTGATGGTGTTCCCCGCGAGTGGTTACTGAGAAGTTCAGACATGTACAAAGTTTATCCAATCGTCACTAACTTTATTCGCAGTAGTAGGTCTAAATGGCAAACACGGCTTTTTCTCAGCCACAAAAATGGCATGAGTGAATCTGACTTTATCAAAATCAAACTAGGTATCTTCCAGGAGGACTCCCTCCTTACTTCTTTTCTTTGTCCTTCTCACACCTCTTTTAAATGAACTTAAAAGCTCAGGCTCTTGTTATTCCATCTTCCACAAAGTTATAAATTACCTTTTTTACATAGATGACATGCCCAACATGACCAACAGCCCGAAGGATTACTTACAATTGTTAGTGAATTTAGAAAAGATATCTGCATGGAGTTCGGACTTGATAAATGTGGAAAGGCAACATTTGTGAAAGGAAAACTGCCAAAAAGCACTTTGGCTAACCTTGATATTGAAACCACAGTCAAGAAACTGGACCTGGAGTCAAGCTATAAATATTTGGAAGTGAATGAAAGAGACTGCATAAAGCACGCCTTGATGAAAAAAAACCCCAAAAAGAATATTATTGAAGAATAAGACTGGCCCTTAAAACGGAGTTGAACTCAAAGAATCAAGTGGAGGCTATCAATACCCTTGCCATGCCAGTTGAACAGTATAGTTTTAACATTATAAAAAAATTGGAATATATCTGATCTACAGCGAATGGATGGAAAAATATGCAAACTATTAACATAGAACAGGTCACCACTCCACCCGAAAGCTAATGTTGATTGTCTATACTTACCTAGAAGGGAAGGAGGTCGTGGCCTTGTTCAATTGAAACATTCTTGTAGAACAACAACGATAGCGATGAAACATTATTTAGAATTCTCAAATGATTGGATGATACAACGGGTTTTGCAACACCAAAATAGCAAAAAGCTTCACTCGGTATTAAGAGAAGCTATGAAATTTGAAAATGAATTAGAATTAGAACCAATAGTTGAAGATTAGAGTTTATGAACCGGTAGTACCGGTTTTACCGAAACCAGTAAACCGCCAATATTTTCCTAACCGCTGTCACCAATAATAGACCTTCTGAAAACCTGTTTTTTCGGTATGTAGAAAACACCATAGTGTATGGCAACGCTGAGTTTCTCTCAGCTCAGAGTCGGTTTCTGCCTCTAGTAATTTGTCATTATTATGGCAAGCTCAAGTTGAGCTTGCATAACACGTGAGACGAACTGACAGCATTACTACCAGACGTTGTTTTGCCCGAGTTCCGTGGACTTCCGCATTCTCCTTTCTTCTTCGTAACGTTTACAGCTTTTTATGTGAAAATGAACCACATCACAGCTACAAAAATCAAGATCATCATTCAGTTTGTGGCGTTCCAAAGTGTCTCTTCTCTGTGGACTTACTTCTTGCTGTGCAAAGAGCAAGAAAAGGCCAAGTGCAACACCTGCCAAACAATCTTGCCTTGCAAAGGAGGGTCAAATAGTGGCCTGAGGTCACAACTCAAGACCAAGCACAAAGTAAATCTTCCTGGTGGTGTAGAAAGCATGCTAGCTCCAGCTCTTTACATTCAACAGGAAAGCATCAGAAGCTTTCTCACGGCTAAAAGCAGCACTAAACAAGTTGTTGCTAAACTAACAGCTTGTGATAGAGTCGGTTTCAGTACACAGGCAACAAGCACAAGGATCCGAAAGGCTTTGCAAGGTCAAGATTACAAGCTATCCAAGAGACCAGGAGATATTCGAAATCTGGTTATTTCTCATCATCAGACCAAGAAGTAGGAAACAAAACACCAGCTAGAAGACCCACGAAAAAAGGGAAAGAATTAGTCTCACCTTAGATGAATGCGTTGCCTTCAGCAACAAGAGAGATGTGAACATTAACATCCACACCTACAGCTCTGGAGGTTTTAACCCTGGGATGGTTGTAATACGAGGAAACATGCCTGCAGAAACCGCTGTTGAGCTGGTCAAGGAAAGGCTTTCAGTCTTTGGTGTTTCCATGGCCTCTAATGTGGTGGCAGTCACAACAGATGGAGCCAGAGTTATGGTAAAATTTGACTGGTCGATCATGCCCATTCATCAACTCTGCTTTTCCCACAGCTATCGTCTTGCTGTGTATGACTATCTGTATGAAAAGAAAGAAGATGGCAGTGAGTCTGAAGACGAAGACGCAGGGGAGGAAAAGGAGGAAGACATGGAAACCGAGGAGACTAAAGAAGATGCAAGCCAGAGAAGTGGCCAGTTGCTGGATGCTGCGTACAGGATTAAGGAAGGACAGTCATCAGCAGGACTTTGGAGAGACCACTTTCTAGTGATCAAGAAAGTGAGAAAAATTGGCAGGCAGTTCAAGAGATTACCAGTCAAAAATTACATCCTACAGAAATACTTCCGAACGGAGTTTCAAAAGGAAATCAATCTCATCCAGGACTACAGAACCAGGTGGAAATCAACGTACCAGATGCTAATCAGTTTTCTCAATCTTGAAAGGCCTGCCAAAATGGCACTGATCGAGCTTTAGGATGAGCTAGACTTAGATGCCACTGAATTCTCCCAGCTTAAAGATGTTGCAGATTTGCTGCAGGAGCACCAACATCTTGAAAGGTTAGAGAATTGGTGACTTCAGAAGACATGAAGCTATCTCAGCTTAACTTGGCAGGTTCCAGTGAGATGAAAGATGCTCCAGAAGAGAGGGTATCCCAACAAAGAAATGCAGGTCTTGTTGATCTGATGGAGTACCTCAATGATTCTGACTACTTTACACACAGCAACTGTTCAACATCAAAGAAACAAGAGGCACTTTCTCTTACAAAACACAGCTACTTGCGAGATTGTTACCAAGCATGGAAGAAGAAGGAGATCCTGGGGAAGATTCCGGGAGGGATGAAAAGGAGGACAAGGGGACTCTATTCCTAGCAGATGAGTTAGAACTGACCATTCACAGTGTGGAGAAGAGAAAGGAGAATCTCTGGATTAAAAAAAAGGAAGCCTATCAAAAGAGTTCCGTGCATATGGGGGTACTAAGAAGCTAACACCAAACCTTGAGCTACTCTTTCAAGGCTTGAAAAGGGTGCAGCCATCTTTAGTAGAATCTGAAACAGCTTTCAGTGCCTGTGGATTGTTCATCACAAAGCTCAAAAGTCATCTGAAATGAAAATACTATAGATACATTGTGTTTTCTTTGAGATATTTACAAGAAAAACTAGTCTTTCTTTGTAAGATTGCTTTGTCAGAATAAAGAGACTATTTTCAGCTATAGTTCACTATATACCGTGTCTGCTTTTACCAAATATTTTTTTGCCTTTACCGAAAAACCCAGTTTTATCGGAGGTCCTTTAACGCTCATTTACCGAAACCGGTAAAAGTTTCAAAATACAAAACCGCAATTCCCTATTGAAGATGAAGACCTCCATGCATCAAAAGTAGCCAAAAACGCGAAAGAAGATGCAAAAAAGAAAGGTCAATGCCAGCCTACAGAAAGATACAGTCAGAAGTCTCTCCATGGTCAGTATATAATCCAAAGCCAAAACGCTTTATATCGATCAACAAGCAACCCATGGAAGTAGAAACTGAAGGCTTTATCACAACGGCAAGACCAAAGTTTCTTCACGCGAAACTATCAAGCGAACCTCCCAAAAAAAGGAGCAGGCCAAAATATCGCTTTTGTGACAAAGTTGGTGAAACAATAGACCTCCTGGTGTCTGGATGTTCTGTCTTAACACCCAGTGAGTATCTCAAGAGACATGATGGAGTCGGACAATATCTACAATGGGGTATTTCTAAACACCCACTAGGATTGGTATGAACACCATCCCCAATCAGTAACTGAAGCTCAAAATGTTTCCATCCTGTGGGACTTTCCAACACAGAACAATGAAAGCCAATGACCAAGACAGTATTGTGAAAGATCACAGAGATAAGACCTGCCTTTTGATAGATGTGAGTCTTCCGTCAGACAAACATTTAACTGTCAAGGAGTTTGATAAGCTTAGTAAATGTAAGGACCTCGAAATAGAAAGTGATAAAATGTGCAATGACAGTCTGTCATCAAAGGCGCCCTGGGTATGATAAAGAAAGGTACTCAAACGTTTGTGGAAAAAAACCCCGGGGAACGTAACCTCCACGAGATCCGGAAAATAATTTTAACTAATACTGCTCACGGTTAGCGAGAGTATCTTTCCACTAAAAAAAAAAAAATATATATATATATATATATATTTTTTTTTTTACTATCATACTTTTATAACTTTTCACGAAGATTAAATCAAAAGATAAATTCGCAGGAGAAATAATTTCATTTTCTATCAACTTAATTTAATTAATATTTTTGTAGATATCTATAATTTTTTACTCAAACAATTTTTTTCAAATGCATATCTCTAATTTTTTATCTAAATGTCATAAAACCTTTGCTTGCTTCATGTCACTGGGGTGACCCTTTTAGCAAATGTATAAATATGCAGCATAAGGAAATACGATGGTGATAATAATAATAATAATAATAATAATAATAATAATAATAATATCTAAATTTTTTTTTTAATTGTTAATTTATCTTTAGTTCCTTAGGTGTTTTCCTCTACTCTTATTACTTTTAATCTAATTGCAATTTTCACCTGTTTACTTATTGGTAATTGTGGAACAACTTTTTTTTCGAAGCAATGTCGCAGCACAGAATTTACCAAAGTGTCGTTCAAGAGTTTAAGAAAAAAAGAATTTGGATTTCGACTAATAAACCACAAGAACTTATAGAGTACACAATAACAGAGTATGTGGAGAGTTAGTCATTATCAAGTTAAATCTGGAAAAAAACTGTGATACAATACCAACACTATGTTGGGCAATTTTCAAATATGTAAAGGCATATTTGAACATCTCTGTTTAAACAAAAGGCTAAAACCATTACCCTCCCTAACCAAAAAGCAATTTTGAATAAAAAAATTAAAGGATATTGAAATGACTCCTTACGCATTAGTTCTTGTCCTTCAACCAAGCAATTTCTAAACATTTTTTTGTTGTTGCCTTGACAATTGTGAAAGCATGAGACTCAACGTTCCAAAGCAGACATAGTGTTATATTTTATTGACATGATCTTTTCTCCAGATACATATATTATGTATTATTTAACATATGTTATGTGATACTCACCTAAGTGTTTACCTTAAGATTGACAGCGCAGGCTTTGAATAATATGTTAATCAAAGCGTTACTTCTGAAACTGCGACCCAGTCTCCTTAAACTAAGCTGACCAGATGACCGCCTTTTTCGTTTGTCGACCACCTCAGTAAAAGAGAGAGGCGGTTGACCGACTTTTTGAAATTTGCCCTCTCTTCGACCGCCTTTTCAAGACAGATTCTGTCGTTAACCGCATTTCACGAATTTTGGCTTCCTTGTGGCACAAAACCGTTCCGTGACTCATTGCATTCGGGAAATGCGTTTTAAATGTGACACTGATGCGCACTGCGATGAAACAGTGCAATCGTCTGCGAATGCAAATCAGCCGTTGAATTTTAGTGCAGGGTCTGAACTAAAGAGAAGATCGCATCTTGTGAAAAAGAAAATTTATCTGCTGACTTGCGTTGGGTAGAGATATTTAAGACCTTTGCACAAACTGAAATTAGACTTTCATATCTTTCATCCATTGTTCAATTTGCCCTATGTTTACCAGGGAGCAATGCGGCTTGTGAGCGAGTATTCTCGCAAATGGAATTGTGTTTGGACATCCGATAAAACTCAGTTGAAGGTTGAAACTCTTAAGTTGCTTCTCATGGTGAAGTTTAACTTCAGATACACTTATTCTCAATTTCATGACTTTTTCCTTGGAAAACTTGCTGGAACTGATTCACAGCAACGACAAGTACCAGCTGGATATTCCGAGTCGGATACTCCGGAACCGTGAGTACAGTAGATGTATTTTCCTCGTTAATTGCTCAGCGCTAGACTTCCGTGCTCAGGACATTGTTTTGAAGTCTCTACCATCATTCAAAAACCTGCTTGATATCATAGTACTAATAAAACACAATGTGAATTACGACCGTGCCTATTTTCATTTAACTTCAATTTTGTATCACTCAAACGAATGCTCCTTCCAACCCCCTGAACTACTCTTATCGTGACAAAAGTTATCAACCGTCTTTTTTGTTTCAAACCTCTGGCCACCTTACCTTAAACGTCTATTGAATTTACGTTAAAGATGGCTTTATTTGTTTCTAGCGTCGTGTAGTTTGAACACCTTTTTGTCAACAACTGGTCATTGTTGCTGTGGTATCCTCATGATGCTTCAATCAAATGTTTATGTTTACTTGTGAACTTTCCTATCATAACTCGAATATTTAACCCCTATAATTACGTCAAGCATCCAGAAACTGATATGTAACTGGTAGAAAGGCTATTCTTGATTCGTCATGTTGTGTAATGCCGTAATTTGTTATATGCTGTAATAATCTTTTAAATATTAGAAAATATGGGAAATTGAAGTGACAAACCACGCATCTAGTCAATAATTTACTTACTGGTGTCATCTCTTCGTTGAGTCTCTGGCATTAAGGGTTTTTTTAACAGATGGTGAGGACACAATGGACATACGTTGGAGGTGGAAATTCTTGACCCCCATTTCATCATTTGTAGTGAATAACATGACTTTGGTTGGACATACTGGGCTATTGTTTGGACTGCTTTGGATTCTGATGTCTCTGACCCATACAAGACCTTACGCTGTTAATGTAACGATCGCCTAGCAACCAGTTCCTATGGAACTGGATACGGTCGAACCATGCTCCACTATCTCCGAGGAGGCATATATTGATCATTTATCACGATATAAATTAAAAACTGCGTTTTTTATTACAAACAATTTTGCTCTATCACCTCTAGTTTTTCTGCTTTCAAATAGTCTCATTTTAGTATATACAGAGTATTTACATGCTTATTTCAACAGTTGCAACAGCTTACTACAGATAAAACAGAATAGAGAAAGAACATTGAGTAACAGTACATCGGAATAAATATACTTGGATGACACAATGTCCACAACCCATAGTGCTGCAGACAGTTAGAAGTGTGTTTTTTTAGTTGATCTGGTGTATCTTGCCTCCGGAATGTCACGCAAGAGCATCCAGCAGAATTCTCCCATCATGCCGGGGTTCCACTTGCCTTGGTAGTTGCTCTATATCTTGGTTGAATCTTTCTTCGTGCTCATCACTCACTGATCCAAGGTTTCGAGGGAAGACGTTGAAGTGGGAATGGAGAAAATGAATTTTGAGTGACATTCGCATCCCATATTGTCATAAATTTTTAGCAACTTCTTAATACAGGCTTGGTAGTTTGGTACGCGTGTGTTACCAAGGACGCCATTACAGAATGACTTAAATGCCTCCTATGCTCACAGTTCGTTTACGAATCTCCTCAAAATCAGTAGCTTTCAGCACGTCTGGGATCTGAGGTCCGACAAAGATGCCCTCTTTGACCTTGGCAGCACTGAGACCTGGGAACACAGTAGACAAGTGTTGCAAGGCAGCACCATTTTTGTCCAATTGTCCAAAATTCTACATCAAATCAAGCTTGATGTGAAGAGGAGGAAGAAGCACCTTATTCGTGTCAACCGGAGGATTCTTCTTGACGCTGTGTTCGCCAGAAACGAAAGTGCTTCTAGACCCCTAGTCTTTCTGCTTGTAATGCTGGGATACAGCTCAATTATCCCAAGGACAGAGAAAGCAACAGTGGTTTGAGACGTCTGCTTGCATACCCATAAGAAGACCAATGACCTTGAGGTCCCCAATCAGACTCTACTGGTACTGGTTGTACTTAATAACTTCTGAAAGAAGCTCCATATTGTCATAGGTCTAGACTTGGAAGAGTCTATTAAAAGACGCCAGTCTGAAGGATTATGTAGCAAATCAAGGGAACTGAACAAGCTAGGTAAGTTTGTGCAGTAGCACAACTTTTTTTCCATGTCAAAAAAAAGCAAGGTCTTTGTTTCGATTCCTGAAACTGGTGATCCTTACATCTTCCTGGAATAGGTTTCATTGTTTAAGCCGAGAAGCCAAGAGCTCTGACTGCTGTTTTGACGGATGCAAGTCACGAACGAGGTCATTCAGGTCTTCTTGCGTTATATGCGTTATAGTGTGGCTAGTTGCAACTTGTTCCCTGAATACGAAGAGTAAATATCTTCGGAAGAGATTGTCTTGGCAGAATCTTCCCTTGGAGGCATTTCTTCATCTGATGAGGAAAGGAGATTCTTATTTACTGGAGGTGTTGGGGCAGGAAGATTATCTGAATGGGGAAAGGGTCTCATAGCGGAAGGAAGGTTGGGATATTTGATCTTTTTTCTAGAAGATACATTAAAACCAGTTTTATTTGTTAGAAAAAAATAAGAATCATCTGCATGGCTTTGTGGCTCTCTCCAAACCATCGGGACTGCAAAGTTAAAAGCCGCTTTCTTGCCATTAAACCAAGCAGTTAGTCCACTGTAGCAGGGTTTACAACAGATGTGTGGAGGCCAAGATTTGTCCTGATTTTCAATTTTACAGTCAAAATATTGAAAGTAGGCAGTTCTGAGGGGGGAAGTAATGGTTCGACGATGTGCAACTGTTGTAAAGTACCCACACACATAGCAGAAAGAATTGGTATTGTTGAGGCATCCTAGCTGTTTTGGCGAGCTTGAAGCCATTGAAGGATCTGAAAAAAACCGAACCAAATCTGTTCAAAACACCTAGCAATAATAAGGGTTTTTGTCATACTGATAATCTAAGTGCTGATCATTTTAGATCTGTAAGTACAGTACGACCAATAAAACACAAAAGCTAAAATTCTCAGATTTTAGAAATAGACTCATTAGATACACAGTTATTGGTAATAGAAAACAATAGAGGTGTAATGTCGAAACAAGCAGTCGCAAAAGTAACTACTACCTTACCTTCTATTGTAACTAGATCAGGCGAAATAGTTAGACCATCTACCAGATTAAATTAAAAAATTTATTAGCTAATAGCTAACTGTTGGCATGCTGTAACAGCATCTTTAGGTGGAAAGGGTTTAGTATCGTCACGATTCTGCAGTCATATGTTTATGTTTACTTGTTGACGTTACTATCATAACTCGAATGGCTAACTCCACAATTACGTCAAGCTCCTTGTAATTGGTATGTAACTGAAGAGTTAACTACTTATCATTGATGTCTAAATCATTGAAAATGATTGGATATTTTTTGTTTCCAAGGTTAAGTCGTGGGACTTTTCTAAGGAGATTGCTAAAGCAATTGAAGCAGGGGTGTTGGTCTTTCTCTCTGCCATGACTTATCACATATAAAAATATGCTTATCATATAGCATAAAATGTGTATACGACGATTTTAATGAGAAAGTAAATTGAACTAAGTAATACAAGAGCTGAAGAATAATAATAATACTATTATTATTATTATTATTATTATTTATTGTTATTATTATTATTTATTGTTATTATTATTATTTATTGTTATTATTATTATTGATATTATTATTATTGATATTATCATTGTCAGTTCAGCATCGTCATTATTATTATCATTTTCCTAAATAAAGCTGGCTTTCTAAAGGCTAGGTTTGGAAAGATTAGATTACTAAGAGACAGTGACAGAAATAAACTTTGTATTTTGTTGATGTTCAGATTTGATGACTTAATTTAATTTTACAAATTTGTTTCGTTTTCTAAATGTTCATAAGTCTTTAAGTAGCTTTTATTGGGGCCATTAAGGTAATTTTTGTCGATAACGAAACTTTTAGTTTGCCATAAAAACTAAAAAATTCTTCCACTTTTACTCAAATTCCAATACCAAAAGATATTTAGTACAAATTGATTCTGCAGGTAATAATGGCAGCTTCTATTTGCAATGTGTGGATTACAACGGTTTCTGCTTACAAAAGTTAAACACCAGTTACTATTCCAGGTACCATACCATTCTTATCATCCTTCTTATTACCATTTATTTCATCCGTACAAAAATATTACTGTGAACAAAATGAATGCACTTGTCTTCTTTAAAGAAACAGATTGCGCATCCAAGTGAATACAAAATAACAATCCCGGAGTTATGTTTTAACACAAATTCGCATACCTCGAACCGCTCTACGTCACTTTTGCTCAAATGGTTTAGCAAATTAAAATAGATGGTAACTCTCATAAAAGGCCTATCTGACTGATAACTATACATTCATGTACCTTGTTTTGTTCCATCAGAAATAATTTCGGTGGGCAGGTGTAAATGGTGTCATATTTAATTTCCTTGTAATTTCCTTGTTAGAAGCTGGAAAATAATTTAATCCAAATTAATATTGTTTGATTCAAATCATCCTTTTTTCTTTACTTATTTTTGGTTTGTTTTTATACTCGTTTTTACTTTTTAATTCTTTTATTAACTTATTTGTCTGATTATGAATATTTTAATAGGATGAGTTCTTCAATATAAAGTATTATTACAATTTTGTTTTTTAAGAAGAATGTAAACCTCCAAGAATGTTGGATGTCACAGTTGAATAGAAACCCAATGAAACTTTTATCCTTAACAGAGCTAAAGCTCCATATGCACCCTTTATCAACAAAATGATCTACAGTATTTGCCACTACACAGTGCAAACACATTATTAATATGAGATCTCGTATTGCATATTAGCAAACTCACGAGATTTTTTCTATTTAAGTTTACTAAGGCCGGAAAGAAAAAAGGTGCTCTAAACGGTATCTTGTCCAAAACAAAATCAGAGCCACCCCTGTTAACGATAAAAATTGGATCCAGCAGTTGTTACTACAGTACAGCGACCAAACTCTGCAGCGCATATTCTTTCATTGCAAAAGAGAAGAAAAAGTGCTATTTTAGGTGAATTTCACTACACCCATATTGTCATAAATTATTTAGTTAAGAGGAGATAACGAGTGTGGTCAGAATTATACGAACATATTATGAAACAAGACACAAAACCTGCAAAATGGCTTACTGCAAGTCATGCAAAGCTCAAATAGCCTGTTTTCCTTGACACAAAAAGGCTGGTAAAGAGCTGGGTGTTGATTTTCCATAAATTGTATTTTAAACCCCCACACGGAGTTTCGAGTCGTAGCACAAGTCACTGTTTCTTATTAGAATACAGAGGGTTATAAATATTTTGCGGAATAAATTATTGATTTGTAACATTTGTCATGGGATTTTGTTCAAATTGCATTTGTTTAAGTACAGGGGAGTGTGCAGGACAGGGTTGTGTTTACCTGCTCAAGGTGTTATCTTTATTTAAAAACTTATCGTCGGTGGTTGGAAAATGTTATGAAAGGATTTTCAAAGAAATAACGGGTAAAAGTTTTCCATTTGATATCAGTAATAAAACACTTCGATGCATGGGTAGAAAGGAGAGCTGCGAAAGCGAATGGGAACTTTCACTTATCCAAAGTCATTTCAACTCTGTAATATTACTTAAAGGCCTGCTACTACAGCATGTTAAGACGAATTCTTATATATTCGAACACCTTTTTGAATTTCAAGACAGGATTTCACCAAAGGAGACTGCGGTACATACTAATTGTACAAAAAGAAGTCAAGCAAAATCTTACAAATAAAATCGTTTGAAAAGGTTGTACATGTGATATCAGTTGCTAAGTGCATAATGAAAGAATTCAAACAAGAGTATGTAATTTCTGCCTAGCTTCTTAGCCTCCAAAGCGACGTGAATATGAGAAAGTCACTTGATACAGAGATACATAAAACATAATTTAATAGCAGTAAAATTAATAACATTGTTAAACCGATAGTATCATTTTATTCGGACACTTCTGGTATCAAAAAAGAAGCAACTGCATTATCCTAAGGATGTGTGTGGTATGTACTCTACCTAAATGGCTATTGATAAATTAGACACCACCCTTTTTTTAATTCGACGGTGCGGACCTAGGTGTTATCAGGGTCGAGTTGTTTGGGAGGGTGGTGTCATATCTAGCTAGTGTTTGTTGTATTTCTTTCTTTAGTGTTGGAAATTATGTTTCTCGGACAGTGTGAATATGCTGATTATGTGATTGCTGTGCTGGAGCTGGATTGTTTCTTTTATTTCTTTTATTGTTGTTGTTGTATTTGGTTTCCTTGTCTGTAATCTGTTTATTTTCCCAGTCAAAAGTGTGATCTTGTGTCTAGCATTTTCCCGCTACTTCATGACTTTTGGTGTCACTTGTTTTAAACACCAGTTGTATAACAAATGTGGTGAACATACTCTTCTCAGACTATCTATGAAAAAGCTAGTCACTGTAATATCGACTTTGCTTTGGAAGATCCCTCTCATTACTCTGTTAAAGCACTCACTTTTAATTAATAGCTCTATTAGAGAGCCTGTGTACAACATCTAGGCCCTAAACAAAAATAAAGTAACAAGATAAGTCATAACGATGTTTTCCTAGTAGAAGTTGATAAGAGAAGGCTCAATAGTAATCAAACATTTAAGTTAATCTTTGGGTGATATATCTTGGAAAAGAGTGAAATTTACAAATAAAAATCGAAACTCCAAAGTCAAAGAAATATTTCTCTCCACAGTAGTAGAGAAGAAATTGTACAATTCTTAATATTGTAAGAAGAAATCCAGTGTCTTCATTTTCGTAACCCTTTATGTAGCTGGGATGAGAGAGAATATATATAACCTATTACCATTCTACTTGATCTTGGAGCAAGTCAGCTGGTTACATTCTAAGTAGTTCCATGTTCTTTCTTTACTACATACAATCATTCTTTTCTAAACTTCCAATGTTTTTTTTTGTTCTCCGCCCCATAGGTTGTTATCTTCCTGGTTATCTAGTAGGTGGAGCTTTTTCTGCTGGGTATTCTGTCTACAAATAACTGTCTTTGCCTTCGTATTTCCACCGTAGTCTCTGTGAGACTAACACTATTTAGAGTCTTTAAACGAAAACTTTTGGGACTATGCAACCTTATTTTGGATATACTTTAGTTCAAATGACAACCGTAATTTTCTTCACTTTGAATCCGAAAAAAGTTTGAAACCAAGATATTGTAGATTAAATGTGATAAGGATATTTTTCTTTCCTTTTTTCTGAAGTTCCTGTCTCACTAGATTGCCACCAATAGCAGAAAAAGGAGGCAATAGATATCAGTCTGTTCTTTGACATATTCCAGAGGGACTTCTTGTCATTCTATTTCCTGTAACACTGCATGGATGTATAATGTACACCAATGCAGGTTTGATTTACAGTGTATATCATACCTTTTCTGTCCAGTATTTCCTTCATTATTTTCAAAGAATAAAAATAGTAAGGTATTATTAAGCATTTTGTCATAAGGAATTAATTTCTTTCACATCATTAATCAACATTCCGCTAATTGTTTATTTGCAAATCCTATTATTGCTCCTTTAGCTAAATGGAGGATGATTTTACAACAAAATTTTCATTAACAACCTGGTTATTGATCACGAAATCTAATTGAAAGAAAGAGATCTTTATTCATTCTTTTCAGAAAGAATTAATATATATTTGTTCTAAAATATATATTTGTTCTAAAATATATATTTGTTCTAAAAGTAATATTCATTTGAAATTGTTTAAGACAGCAAAACATTTGTACTTGATAACGAGTAAAACAAGAATTTCTTTTTCACACCAATTAGCAAATTCATATTTATGGACTTACATGCTGATACGAGTTTTCATTCAACAATTTAATATCTTATTGCCATTTCCCATAGTACATCAAAGGTATAAATAAAAACAAAGTTAAGAGGTGTTCTATTTGGAAACCATATCCAACGTGCACAGTATAACGTTAAGAATATTGTAACTGTTATACAATTACTGTAATTAAAAATGATATGCATTTTAAATTTCCCAGGTTCTTGCAAAAGTTATTTATTTTACTAACTTCAGTGGACGTTACAGCCATTTAACTTGGCTTATACCAGAGGTGGGCAGCCTTTCTAGAGAGTGGGCCAGATACTTCAAAAATTTTCTTCACGCGGGCCAAACGTAATAAGAAAAGCGAGAAACAAATAGAGAGAGAAACAAAGAGAAAAAACAAAAGAGAGATTAGGTAAATTAACCCCCCTGCAAGTATTTCCATGAAACCACACCGGTTTGGTTTCATGGAAATAGCCCGAGCCACTTCTTTCTCGTCATCTTCTGCGTTTTTATTCAGATTATTCCATTTAAATTTTTTTATTGACATAAATATTTAATCAACCACATTCTCAGTATATTCCCTCTTTCCCCAGATGCTTCACAAGATTAAATGTGACAGAGCATGCTTGAGGATATGCCTTTTTTTAACCTGGGTATTGCTCTCCTACATCCGGTTTCATAAGATTAGGAAAATGACTTTGCAAATGTAATATATGCAAATACCAGTGTCGGATATCTGAACTTGCATGGCATTGTACGGTTTTAACAAGAAATTCTTGGAAATCTAATCGTTAACCACATGGGCTACACAACAATGTAAAAATTAAAAATCTGAAGAAAATGCTTAGACTAGGGCTACCTTTT
>RDPX01000053.1:2251966-2287384 GCA_003991215.1 Morbakka virulenta
TCTCTCTATCTCTCTATCCCTCCCTCTCTCTATCTAACTATCTATCTCTCTATCTCTCCATCCCTCTCTCTATCTCCCTACCTCCCTCTCTCTCTCTCTCTCTCTCTCTCTCTCTCTCTCTCTCTCTCTCTCTCGATTTATCCATCTATCTATCCATCTATCTATCTATCTATCCATCCATCCATTTATCTATCTATCTATCTATCTATCTATCTATCTATCTATCTATCTATCCATCTATCTATCCATCTATCTATCCATCTATCTATCCATCGATCGATCTATCTATCCAGCCATCGAAAGATGTCTGTCCATCTTTCTTGGAAGAGCCTATACATCAACACCCTTGTTTGATTCCTATCCCTGTCAAACCATTCGTCATATTTTTCTATCCTTAAGATCTTAATAAGTTTATTTTCAAAACAAATCTGGTGGCTGAATAAATGTGACCCATCGACTTGAAACTAAAGTGAATAAAATGGTCAATATTTGGGATTTTATTGGTGAGAAAACTCCGCAATTATGATGACATTGGTAAGCCGGCGACTGAAAGATGCTTTCAAGATAGTGTTCAGCACATTTTCGTTCAAATTTGTTGTCGTACATGAATTCTCCAACTGACTGTTTAATTATTTTAAAAGATTTTATTGAAATGGTTCTCTTTCATCCCTTAGGAATCAATAGATACGAGTTTGTTCCATTTGCTCTGATTGTGAGACATAAAAGTCTACTCCACATTAGTAGTTATTTTCATAGTGACCAAACATTTACATGTATTTTTAACGGTCAGTATATAAAAGGTTCTGGCAATTTCAATATTATTTTGCAGATACTATTTCTTTTGAAGTAGCCTTTCGTGATATGGAATAATTTTTTACTTTTTAGGACCTGATGTTTTCTTTTTAGGGCATAAAGGATTTCTAGTCACAAATTGTGTAGCCAACTTCTGTGACTGAAATACCTGCTCCTCTCTTTCCTAATTTAAGTTTTTGTTTCTACCGCAGTCAGGTATTTCAACTAATAATTTCTTTTAATCTTGAATATGTCGACCACGTCGTCTTTCAGTTCTCAAATGTCTTACGCTTTAAGTTCCCCCCCCCCCCCACATCAACTAGCTTCTGCCCTTTGTTAACATTACTTTCGTAATAAAATTTTCCTTCTCTGTTCACGAGTACGATGTTCTGAGCATTAGTCTCTTGAAAATTGGCCTCTTTGGAAAGAACCTCGTTCTTGTGATATTAACTTTCCTTTATTCCAGTATGACTCTGGTGGTGGCTTTCTTTGTAACTGTTTTATTAGTCAATTTAATACAAAAAAGAACATGGCACAGGACGTTTACATTTTTGGCGTATGCCACGTATATAGAATCGAGCGTCATTGAGTTTCATTTCGTCACTCCCAGTGTGCCTGTCGTCTTGCATTTATACCAGAATACCTACTCATTCTTGAGATAGTTGTGCTAAAAACTACCCAGCTCAATACGATAAAGGCGAGATGTTGCGCTTGAAATATACCTGTTAAGTACCACAGGAACCAGTGTAAGAAAAGAACTCTTTGTAGGGATATCAAAAAGATTTGCGCAAATGAGCCTGCTCAATACACATATTACCAGGGTGTTCAAGAAGGCAACCACCACATGGTGACGCCTGGATACTGATTAGCTAGGTTCTCCTGACTGGTCAGTAACAAATAGACTTCGCTTCCAAGCTGTTCTTCTGTACCATGGAAGAAATCGATCTCGTCGTTCATCTGATTTCGAATATGGTTCGTCGTCGATTCGGAGAATAGTTTTGGAAGTTGTGCCCCTCCCCCGGTGGTAAGTGAAGGTTTATTATTTCCCGTATCTTTCCAAACCAATCTGCCTTACTTGTGGGTTGCTGATGCTTTTCAGTGCCGTCGTTGCTGGTATGTATAGGTGGCACCCAGGGGAGGGGGGTAATCCTGGGAAATCTCGTGTGGTAGGATAAAAACTGTGGGCTCTATCTCACCAATGAAAAACAAACCAGGAAATTTGCGTCTTCGATGCTCCTGTAGTTGGCAGAGATATCCCCGGTGCAACCTACCCACTTAGTCACAGATACATACTGGGGGGCGCTGCTGTGGGCTTTAGATATTCACTTGTTCGGCAGTGACGGGAGGTTGGTTTCCCGCTTCGTGAAGCCGGATCGAACTCATCGCGGTGGGTCTTCCAATCTGCATCAAGCAACTTACACAACAACAACAACAACAACCATTATCAATGTGGTCTTCTTTACCTGATTTAAATAAAGCCTTTCTTTCAAACCCCCTCCAGGGAATGGTAGGTATATAATTTTTATTTATCTTATTAATGTTTTTACTGCTGTCGTGTATACGCTTAATGGGAAAACCATCCAAAAAAATTGTATGATCGTAAACCGCGCGTCATTTTACAAACCCTATTCAAATGCACCACAAAAAAAGTGTAACAATCGACTGTTTGTCATTCCAGCATAATTGCAGTACCACATAATTTTCTTTTCCGACAAAATAGTTATTCAATGCACTTTCGTTGACTTACAATCAAGGAGTTAGAAACTATGCTTGAGCACTTTATAGAAAACACTTTCCACGACATACATTATGAAATAGCAGCCCTGCGTCTTTTGATCTATGTTTCTGGCGTCTTCTGCTTTAGGCGTTCGGCGCACCATTTAAACGCATTATTTCCATCATAAACATTTTGCTTCATTTTGGGGAAAACGGGTTTAATCTTTAAATTTCTCCTTAAACTTTCACTAAATGTTGGCTGTGTCATGGCAAGTCGAATAAACAAGAAAATATTTTCAAAATAAAAAGTATACAAAGTACTAAATTATTTTGCTGACGCTAATATTCCGACCGCGTGTTTGTCATTCATTTTCACTAAAAATAATTGTTGCGAGTTCATTTCATCGCTAAAAACCTAGAAATTTTATAACGCTTTTTTGGGCAAGTAATTTCTGGTAAGGAAGGTCAACATAAATTTATGAAAAAAAGAAATTTCAAATTTCTGAATATATTTATTACATAAAAACACATCGAATTGTTTACAAATTTTGTAATTTACAATTTATTGAATAAATTCTATTTTCAAGGTCTTTGAGCAAACTTCATAATATAATATTTATATTTTTAAAAGGAGGGGTACCCGGGAAGCTGCTGGGTACAAGAACAGGTGTTTTTGGTACAGACGAAGTAGGATGGAAAGGAAAGTGTGGTAGGATAAGTGAGGGTGGAAAAGAGGAAAGGAAAAGAAGCCGGTGAAAAAGAGAAGAGGTAACGAATAGATAGGGGAGGGAGTTTGAAAAAATGACAAAGAGAATGGAGAGATACAAAGCGAGCAGGAGGAGAGAGCGAGATCAATCCTTTCAGAATTAACAAGTCTCAATATAAAATCAATTCCAAATAGCAGTTCTGATGATGCAATTAAACGCTGGCCTGACAGAGGGATTTTCTAATTATTGGATATACAATTCATAATATCTAGGAAAAAACCCCTTAAAACCACGCTTGCTATTTAAATGTTATTTAAACTAGAATTTGGTTTGTCCATTTACATCCATAATTGGTAAAGGAGCAGAACTGACTATGAAAACAATACCCTACTTAATCCATCAAAATCATCTACACGCACTAACTTCATTATCAAAACGTCTCTAAATCTGGTTTCAAATTTTGTCAAGCTAATCATCATCATCATCATCATCATCATCATCATCATCATCATCATCANCAGAGGGATTTTCTAATTATTGGATATACAATTCATAATATCTAGGAAAAAAACCCTTAAAACCACGCTTGCTATTTAAATGTTATTTAAACTAGAATTTGGTTTGTCCATTTACATCCATAATTGGTAAAGGAGCAGAACTGACTATGCAAAACAATACCCTACTTAATCCATCAAAATCATCTACACGCACTAACTTCATTATCAAAACGTCTCTAAATCTGGTTTCAAATTTTGTCAAGCTAATCATCATCATCATCATCATCATCATCATATTCGGTTTAACGTCCGAAAATGTAAAATACAAAAAAAACTTGGAAAATTTAATCATATCTATTCTTGTACTAAATTAGCATCTTTCACACTTCGATTCCCTGCAGAAAAAACAGTATTTATAACTTGGGCTTGAGTAAAAACTTAAATGTACTACTGTCACTCTTCAATCATACCCTATATGCATTAGCACATCAACATACCACAAAAATTGGCTTGTACTATTGATAACATAAGTCTTGTTTTTCACAAAAATTCCAAATGGATGACAGCATATGTAACGATACAAAAAAAAGCTTGGGCTTAAAAGATGTAAATTTTAAAGGGGTGAGAAGAAAATATAAGTTCAAAACAAATTTCGCTCGCTGAAGAACGACATCATCTGAAAAATGACTCGCTTCCCAGGTACTTTGATCACGGAAGTGAAACGGTGACGGCATTTACAAGGTATCCTACAAAGTTGGGTTTTATGTAATGGTTTCAAGAAGGTAGCTTACAAAAAGTGAGGAACAGGTGGGTCTCAAAGAGGTTTTTTCCCTACGTGATCAGAACTCGGATGTTCAACGCTCCATTGTCATATGCAAGTTTAAATTCAGAATACACCATCAGCAACCCATTCTAAAGCTAGTCAAGAGCAGAACCAAGGTGCATCATTTTGACTTCATTCCATGCAAAAAGAGTTCATGGACGAGATCTTTGTGGCAGCACCAGTTTCTATGACAAAGTAAAATATTTTTCTTCCAAAATATTTGTAAAATATACACTAAATGATGGTTATCTTTTCAAAATCCAAGCATAAGTGAAAAATATAAAAATAACCATTGGATGTCTTAAAGGTTGATTACTTGAGATTCATCAAAATAAATGATTGAACAAACATACTAACCTCATGAGCATAAAAATTATGACGGTAATGGTGTTTTGTTATATGATAAAAAAGGAATGGAATATCTAAACAAAACATATAGAGGAAGATGTGGTTTGACGCATATAAAATATGAAGGACTTGGCATATCAGAAAAACTGGCATATCAGGGAAACTGGCATATCTATGGCATGCTATTCTGTTAATGATGATGTTGAAAACAAACTTGTTTATGAACCTTAAATGAATGTACACCTGAAAATAACTGCTTAGTACGTACGTGAGTTTCTGCAGGATTCTCACAAATAAAACGGTATTCTTTTGAAACAGTGTATAGAATTCTAACAAAGAAAAATACTAATTTGGAAAGAAATATTGCTAACGAGGGCTGATTAAGCTAACAACGACTTTTAAATGTTGTCACGGCAGATCAATTAGTAAATATGCCAAGTTGTTGCAGGTAAATAAGGAACTGTTCTGTATCTGTAATATACGTTGCTACATCCAGGAATCTGGTATCGACGCAACGGAGTTGTGCTGCGGTCCAGAACATAAATACTAGAAGAATAGCAAGTGTCTAGAGAGGGTGGGAATCAACTAACTTTTAACTAAAGATGAAAAAGGGCAAAATAAGGAAAACAAAAAAAATTCGATAATTCAAATAAAGTGAGCTTTTCCGAGGGCCTCACTAGAGCGACCGATAAGTTGTAGGATTGAAACAGTGCTCTTTTTGAAATGGAAGTTTCCCTTTCATATTTATGTTGTATAAGGTATTTTCCTTATCAAGGCTCCGTGGTTATCACTGATCTAGATGGGGTTGCCCTCGGTGAATCAGGAGTTAGTAATAATGCATTCGGCCCAAGAATTTACAGTGCAGCACAAGTGATGTAGAAAGAAGATACAGAAGCTCCAACCTGGCAGCGAAGCTCGAAATAGAAGCAGATGATATGGAGGTCTGCGTACTCATTTGTCAGATCTTTGGGGGCCATTTCAGAGATTTCCTCGATCAACTTTCAAATATAAGCTATACGAATTCAATGGTAAATATAATGTGTTAATGATTTTTAATGAAAAAGAATATGTGCTTTTGCTGATTAAATCCAAGACCCAATAGGATTTGCATTGACTTCCATCCGGGAAATTTTCAACTCTTGATGCACATCAACTCTATCATGACGTCTATTTCCTCTTGAGAAAAAAAGTAACATCAAGCTGTTTTATCAACACGTTAATAATTACCGCTAATCAAATTTTGTCAAATTTTAGTGTACAGAATTATACAACCCACTTGTTGTCTTTCTTTGTCCTGTATAAATGGTCTCATCATTCATATAATTATCTATAATATAAAATTAGTGCACAATGTTCTATGCATGCAAACTAAAACAGTTGAACCCTCACATGGGTGTCTTGAAGCGCGACTGATCGGTTGAAATTTTCGTTGAATCTCGTTGTTTAGTTAAGCTTAAGGTCTAGTCTACATAATAAATACAATAACATAGTAACATATTCATTTACGTAAATTATCCTGAGCTGCTAGAGTGTACTGCTTCTCTGTCATTACCAGCAAATGATTACAAAAATATTCTAGTAGTTCAGTTACAGAGAAAACAATCTGGTGCAAGAAAGCTTAATCTTGGGTTCAATTTGGGATAAGCGATCTAAAATACTGTGTAGGCACGCACAAGTTCTTTAGCCGAAAAGAATAGCCCAAGTGCACCCGCTATCAATCCGAAAATAATGATTAATATATCAAGAGCGATTTGCCATTTAGGCATTTTATTCCATTTCATTTTTAAGTGAAACAGGCAAGGGAAAACGAAACATAAACAGGTACCCGTGAAACTTCCAACAAGACCCATTAACAGACCAAAATGCGGAACAATAATAGCTAGAAAAAGAGCAAAACACAGAAGCAAAGGTCGCGTCATCAAAACCCATATCCAATGATAATTAGAATCCTTGTTTAAATATCGAAAAAATCCTAGAAATGCATCATCAAAGGTTATACTAACTACAAACATTGCCAAGGGAACTGCTAACAACACATTGAGCACCACAAGTGCTGAAGCTAGAGTACTAAAAAATACACTATCATCCAAATTTGTTGTGCACACCTGTTCCGTATTTTTGCCAAAAGCAAGCACCATAAAAGTGCCCAACACTGCTTTCACAACAGCGGCCAGCAAGAAAGCCCAATTCATCATGGAATTGAAAGATTCTGGTTGTTTCATACTACCTTCAATGCTTGGAAAAACCGCATGTGCACAGTAACTAAATACAATAATACCAAATCCAATAGGAAATGTCGACGGATCAAATCCTGGTATGTGGTCTATCCGCCACAGGTTTGTCTTTGTGCAACTGTAAATAATCAGCACGGCTATTGAAGATAAAAGGGAAAATACGGCTATCATACTAAACCAGGATATTATTGACATCCTCTGGATGAATAGTGATGGAAGGACGACAAGGCAACAGATGGCTGACCATTCATAGATTCCAAGTCCAGTGAGGGTCAACAAAAGGTCACTAAAAATTGTCCCCAAAAGCACAATGTACATGATGACACCTCCGAACATTTCGATTGATTGTACAAGAGACACTAACACATGACCAAATTTGGGAAATACCGCACCCCCCACCTCGGGGTAATTTATCCTTACTCTGCGTCTCAAATTAGTTTTTCTCGATTCCTCATACAAACATCCAATTAGAAGCTTGCCAGTATAACAGCATATTGCTGCAACGAGGAATATGCTCACGACTGCAGCCCAGCCACCAAGCATGACAGCGTACGGCACGCCGAGGATACCAGTCCCTTGAATGAGATTCGATACATTCCAGCCAGCAAGAAAAGCCGAAGCATGCCTGTCATCGGATGGTTTCTCCAGTAATGAAACACTAAGAGACGCTCCTCTCAACTGGCTAAAGCTGACTGACCTTGATGATGGTTTAAATTTTCGCTCTGTGCTTAGCTGATTCATAGAACAACGAATTTCTTCACTCCTGCGTGAAAATTCTACAACTCCGTAGTTTGTACCTGCTCCTCCCACATCCAAGGGATCCTTTTCATCGACGCCAAATCGTGTTTTGGGGCGATCATCCTCTTCTTCTTCTTGTAGAATTCCCAGGTTGACCTTCGCATCAAAACTAGTCATGTTGTTTAATGCACTACTGACTTGTACGCGCACTGCTTGATGGCTTCGATTTCAGCCAATTTTGTTGTTGCGATGAATCACTGTATTCTGAAAACTGAACTGTTAATAAACGTGAAAGACGAGATAATCGGTCTTAATTAATGTACACCGTAATATTGCTTCTGATGGAAAACAGTTCTTAAAAACTATCCTCGGTCTTGTTAAAGCTCAGGTAAAACAGAAAGCTGATCAAAAAAGCAGAAATTAACTACAGTACCCTTCTCCAATTTGCCTTGTGGTGAAATATCTGTTGTCTCCAGTATCAAGTAACTGCAGTCAAGTGTCAACTATCAAACATTTCCTCTGTCATTGGTGTCTGTTGATTCATGCCTCCAGCACGCAGCCAAGCATAAAATCACCACTCCAACAAGAATCCTTTGTGGTTGATTGTTTACCTGTTGTTTGTCTTCCTGAAGGAACAAAGCCGACCAACGATCGAAAATATGTAAGTAATTCAAAATTCTCCTGAAGTCAATCACACACAACTGAATATCACCGGTATTTTTAGACCGGACCATACTGTTTGCGTACACAACGCTGCGAGAACAATAACAATTGAAGGTTTGTTTTTGTCTTTACAGTCCAGGGTTTGTTAATTGACACTTGATAGTTGTTACTGGATACTGAAGACAGCTTTTCACCACAAGGCAAATTCGAGAAGGGTACTGTAGTTACTTTCTGCTTCTTTGATCATTTTTCTGTAGTTACTATTAACCTGATTTCTAAAAAGGGCTACAGATGCAGTTCAACTTGCTATACTCTCCTTTCCAGTTTTTGTTGGTTGCTTTAAATTTTAAGCAAGTGCACAGAAATGGGCCCAAGAGGGAACCCTAAAAGTGTTTCTTGGTTCAGTTATTATTCAATAGCCTAAACCCCAGTACTAGAAAAAATGAAAATTTTTTGTTCATCATATCTAAAAGGTGGTGCAGTGCTTGTTGCCACCAGCAAAACTGTATTTTAGAATTTCTTGCAGCTCGAAGTATGCACTTTTGGGCAACAAACCCTTTGGCAGGTCTACTTCACATGTTAAAATCTGATGTCTGTTGGTTCGAAATGACTACGTTTTTTTGCTTTGATTTTCATGGAGAATATCATTTCTTCAGCGAATTCCTCTTTGCTAAGAAGGGCAGAAAAACGATCATCGTATTATTTCCCTCTTTTTCCAAAAGATATAGTTATTGCAAATGCAAGTTATTTAACCGTTTCCCTGACATAACATAGTTGTCAATACTTTATGTCAAGGTGCTATTACATTTCACCACTTTTGTCTTTCGACCTGATCCCAAACTTGTAAAATTAAGTCTCGATAGGAAAAGAAACCCACAAAATTGCCTATCATGGCACAGAGGTTAAAGAGTTTTAAATAATGAGATCAAATATTTTAGTAATACCTGTTTTTATTTCCTTTTGACTGACAGCTTTCCTTCCTCCACAAAATCCACTTCTAACCAGACTAGATTTTTTTGTAAATTTTCTAACTTAATAATGGTTTGATTTTTTTTACCACTTTAACTTTGAACTTTCTCCCACTCTTGTTCTTTGCCTTCTACAGGGTGGACCATAAGTCCGTAACCCCACCCCCTCCTCCCAAACTCGGTCCCTAATGGGAAAACGTATTTTGCTGGTGATAATATTTAACTACTACAGCTTTCATACATAGTCAGGCTTTGCGTGTGATTCACACAGCAAGTTGAAATACGACACCTTCACGTCTGTGGCTCAAGACGAGCATTGTGAGCCACGTATCATTTATTGGTTCCATCAGTCATTGTTCTTTATATCGCAATCTGATTTGTGCATGAGTGCAACAAGAGTAATGGATACGAGCCCATACACAATCGAGGAGCGTGTTTTAATCAGCATTTGGATGCATGAAAGGCGAATAAGGTCCACCCTGTACATTGTCTCACGACAACGTTTTCAGGGAGAAAATCAGGAATTTTCCTGAATTGTGCCATCAAGGCTTAAATCATGGAAAATAGCCACAAAGCATTGTGTTATACCCTTCTTGGTACCTTTGAGCCAAGCTGAAAATACGAACATCACAGAAGCACGGGAATTCCTTTGCAGAACGTTGTATTCATAAAGTCTGTAAACTGGGCTGTGGTGTTCCACAGCCAAGATAGGATTTGCACTTCCGTATATTTTCATGCACATTGTAAATAATTCTGTGCTTCACTTGGAATAGATGACTTTCCTACCAATATTTTCCCGACTAACCAGCTTGATATTGGTAGGAGGGTAGTTGTCGCGCTGGCTGGCAAATAATAATTAGTTAATTCCTCATTAATTACCAAACATACATGACTAAAAGTATATAAGAGAATATGTGTATTTTGAAGGCACATCAGACATATTTAATCAACTTTTTATATTTGTTAGTCAAATTTGCAAGTTTTATATCATAAGTAAGTGATAGTTAATTACTCATTAATTAGGAAGTTTATGTTCTATCCTGATACAGGATAGAACATAAACTTTTTATACAAAATGTAACGGAAACTGCGGCTGGTAAGAGGCCTGCTGGCTCCCTTCGCTTACCAGCAGGACAATAAATCACATAGTAGTGCAATAGTGGAGCTAAAAGCTACAGTATCTTTAATATAGGGGTCGGACGGTATGTAAATGCCTTTTTTATAAGTTAGAATGGGTATTTTGGGTTGGGGGAGGGATAAGCAAGGTTTTAAAGAGTGAATGGTACTTTTGCCTTACATTTTGCTGGTCACATGATCAATCCCCCATTACCTTATGAGAAAGTATTGGCGATTTTAATATATATATATATTTAAATTCGATAAAGAAAAATGCCTTATGAAACTATCAACTGCATGATTTTGTCATTCACTTGAAAGGATTTTAACCATGCTGACCTGACTCCAAGCAGTTTTTCAGTTGTTTTAATGTGTCAAAAATTAGTTTATTTTATACTGAAGCAATGCCGCTTTTTCGTGGAAAAAATAAGGATAGTTATATCTATGCAATGTAAGATAATTTAAAGGAACCAATTTACTTTGTTGTTTCTTTTCCGTAAAATGATAAATACATTTAGAAACTCCAGGTTACGATACAGTTTGTTGATTCACTGCTCTTGACAAATCGTGAATTAAATATTAACTTGAATCCGAATGTACGAGAATTGTACCAATGTTGATGTTGGTTAGTTCTTTCTACTGTTTCGTTCTCATAGCCACTTCTTAAATATGAATGGTCATTTTGTTTATTGTCGACTTTTCTACTAATGATTGCAGCGGTGTTTTGAAGGGAGAAATGTACAGCCAGATAGTAATCATAGATATACCATACACGATTTACGTTTGTGTCAAGCAACCAATCCCGTACCCTTTGAAATGGAAAGCAGGGTGTGTGAACTTTATTAAAACATTGAAGACAGACATACTACTATCATATTGATTTCTGATATAAATAACGTAAAAAATTTACGCTGCAGAGTTGTTGAGGATAAAGCTGGAGGGACAAATGGTCACACAGATCAATGTCAAAGCATCTCAGATAAAATATATCAAGATAAGCATGGTATACATCTAGGACTGTGATATAAAAAAGTTTGTTGAAAAACAAGTAATAAAAATACAGATGACAGAGGTGTGTATCGAAAAGAATGAAGCTTTTTGAAGAAGTACAAGATAAAACATTAGCAAAAATATAATTTTCCAGTCACAATTTCGACAAGTCAAGCAGCAGTAACTATAAAGCAGGTAACAGAAGCCACTGAAGACCTACAGTTGTATTTTGAAGTAAAGGCTTTGGATCTTATAGCGGAGGAGTATAAATACCACGAATTTGATTATAAAGAGTTCACAAGGAAAGTCCAGCTACTAGAAGATTCGGGAAATCGATGTTATATTGATTGTGATGCAATGTGGGGTGAATAAATGAAAAGGTTTGACGTGAAAACCAGGCAGTTTCAATGTCACTTTTATATAACTTTAACCTAGGGATAATAGATACAAGGAGAAATAAAAACCAAGACTGCAGGCAGCTGTTGAAGATAAATTGTCTTTCTTATTGGTAAACTCAAAAACCCTTAAAGTCAAATTTACGCATGCGCTGTAAAGAACCACACTTTATTTAGTGATCAAAATCATATTTTACAACAAGCTGCTACATGTTTGTGCAGTGAAAAATTTTCTTCGCATATGGAACTTTAAAACCATCTTGGCTTTAAACTTTAGTGAGTTTATTTCAAGTTGAAGACAACCGTCACTTTCATTTGACCAGTTTTTTGTAAAATTTGTTGCAAAGTAAAGAGCATCCAAACTCTGAAACTGCTTCTTATTCTGCATATTTTGTTTAAGTGAAAAATTTACTACCGTAAAGTAGTTTTTATTAGTTCTTAAAAGGTATAACATTTTGGGACAGAAAAGCCAATACATATTACCAAACACCTTGGTCACTGAATTGATTGTAATTTGATTTTTGAAATCGAAACTGCTCAGGCAGAAACGACACTACTTTTGGCAAACATAAGTGGGGTACTACGTATCAAACCCACCGACCTGAACGCAACAATTTTGACTTACTTTTTAGGTGGACAATTTTGACATGAATATAGAGACACAGGCTAGTTATGGAGCAATGACACACATAGTAGCTTTTAAAGAAGAATCAGCTGTTGCTGCCAGGCTAGAAGCTCCACTACAATTTCAACGAACCTGGATTCACCCAAAACACAGCTGGAAGAAGTGGTTGTTAATCGAACGAAAGAAACAACACGTCTACTATTTACCTAGCTGAACCTCCAAACACAATAGTCAGTGCATTGCAGGTTACAATAAAGTAACCTTTTAGAATTGTAATTTGGCAATTAAATTTACCCGACCACATTCTTTCTAGTTATTTGTGCTGGAGTACACAGGTCAGAGAATATCATCTTTTCACACCCTTAAGAAAGGCAGTTCTAAGATATTTCCCACCCACTGAATCCAAAGCTAAAAGCTTGTATACGTTATTCAGATATAAAACAAGAAGACAAAACCGAATAAGGTCATCTTGATAAATTTAAAATTCAAAGTATTGATCAAGAAAATAATCAGATTATATCAGTCTAATTTTCGATTTCTTTACAAAATCATTGTCAGGATAGTAAAAATAAATTAGAAAACAAGCTACGGTATATATAAAAGAAATTTGCTTCGTAAAAAGTAATTAATTTATTAAAAAGCAATCAAAGAAAAAAGAAACAAATAAAGGTATAAAGAAGTTAAAACAATTGAATCTCTCGAGAAGCTTTTATTCCGCAATTTAAAGCAGGGCACTTTTCTTTTATATAAAAGGCCTCTTTGTATAAAAGAATGTTACAATTTTTTGGATAGTCAATAATCGATGTATTGTCTTGTTCGAAATTAATTTTGAAATTAAAAATTAAAAATTACTTTATTATCTTCTTCCATTGAAAAAGCACTTTTGAGTAGTCAAAAGGAAGCAGAGACAAAAGTGAGGCTGTGTTGTTCTCGTGCCATGGAGAGTCAGCCAAATGTAGTTGTTGTTATCAGTTCACCATCATCTGATATAAGCACTCTAGTCATACTTTTATCGAAGGTTAAAAGACACTCACAGTTACATCTAAATTTTGGAACTGGGTTACGCAGGAATGGACTAATTGTAAGTGATATTGATATGGCTTTTCAAAGGAAGAAATGTTCTATCGGTTTCCGTGCATTTGCTGTAAGTACCTCTGGGCCATAGTTTCCTAGAAAAGTAAAATTGACCTGCTTAAACGTAATAATTAAAATTGAAAAAGAAAATATCAACACTTTTATTGAGCTTGATTCATCGTGGAATATCAGATAGTATGTTTGATGATTGAGGAATATGTTTGTTTTATGGTACGGATACCGCCTGTGTGCTGTCAATAAAGTGCATAAAAAGTTTTTTGACAAAAAAATTCTAAATCAAAATAAAGCTGTTATCTGTCTTTATTACCACAATTCCGCTTAACATTAAATTTACATACATTGCGTTCCAATATATTTGCCAGAATTTGGTACTTGTCAGATGAAAAACCGATTACGTTTCCCGCTCTCCATAAAAATGGATGAAAGCCTCGTATTGAAATCGATTGGATCAAACACCCTCCCCCCAATGAAATCGAAGAGCTATTAGCTCAAGTCAATGATTACTACCCTTATGAAGGCGACAACGAAGAAACTGATGAAGATAGGGCCACTGATTATCAAGCACATGCATACAATTTTTTCAATACTTTTTAGCTTTGATTTGTATTGTTTAAAACTGTGATTGCAACTAATAGTTTGACGATATTTCGATCATCAGGCAATAATGTTACAAATACTGTATATGCTTTTTATAAACAAATAAAGTAGGCGGCTCATCAAAAATAATTTAAAAAATTACAGGTGGTAACGTATTACAAGGTGTTAATGTTCTTGGAAAGGAAGAAAGAAAGGAAGTATATATTTTATAAATGAATAAATGAATAAAAGTATACTCAAGGGTATACATAAAGTTACAAACCGTAATACATACTCAGGGAAACAATGGCTATGCACGAGGTCTGTTACATACCGCGCACTGACAAACAATGTCGCATCCATGGCGTGGGAGTGTGTAAAAATGTTTAAAGCATAATAGGCGTTATGCATACGGGGTCTGCTTGACATTACCGATAATATATTTATTACTGTGGCGACATTTACTAATCAGTTCGTTGCGTTTATTCAAAAGCTGCTCTGAGTCTGATTTTATTATGCATATTTTTTCGCATAAGCACAAGTCACAACGTTTAGTACCATAAACATAGGGGGATGTTTTAACAGCTATTGACCAATTTATTTTAAACGGTGCTTTATCGTCCTTTAGTTTCCATATACTAACTTAGAAAGTTCGGTATCATTTTGGTAGGAGCGATTACGGAACAATTTAGTGTGATTGTTGTATCGATATTTAAATTCGCTTTCTGATGTGCCATAATACGTAAATAAATTATCTTGAGTAACTACTTCAGCTTTGTACACAATGTTTGTTGATAAACAACTACCATTGAGAGGACAGTTCTCCTTATTCCTGCAGTTGCAAGGTCTTATTTCTTCTTTAAACTCATTATTAATAATTTTGTTGTTATGCTTTTTAATTATGCGTGACATGTTAGGTGTACAAGAATAGCTTAACTTAAGGGTGTTGCGATTAAATATCTTGTGCAATTTGTTATCTTTTTGGAAATGTTTGTTAATTAAACTCAAGAAAGTTTTACCAATGTTAGATTTCACATTTCTGCTAAAGGGTGGGTTAAACCATATTACGTTTCTCAAGCGTTGCCNATTGCTTTCCTTTTGTTTGGTATTAGATTAAACCACTCAATAACTACTTGTGTGTTTCTCCATTGATTCACACCATTGTTTTTTAATAGTTTAGCATTTATACGTGCAAGGTATTCTTTAGAAATAATTCCTACTTCCGATTTGGCTGGATCAATTAGACGGCATGGAAGCTTATTCTTGAAATTTTCTTTATGGTCTTTTAATGTGATGTAAGCTGATGGATTAGCGTAACATTGCATTTTCTCTTCGAGGTTGAGGCTTTTGGCGAGTTGTTTTGCTTCTTTATTAATACTTAGCTTCACTTCAGCATTAGCTTTTTGATATGACTTGATTACATTCTCCTTCAGCAACTTGTTGTACTTTTCTAGCGGTAATTCATAGATATTACTAGTTTTATCGGCGAAAATCAGTAAATTTTTACAAGAGTTTATATGTTTCACATCGTCTTTCAGTTTACTTAAAAATTTGTTTGTGTTATTCCGAAATTGTATATTTTTTATCATATTATACATATCGATTTCGAATCCATTAAGTAAATTGTGCGCAGGTGGTGTATTCCAAGATTTAAATAAAAAATCTTCTTCAGAATGCTTACTATTTTCATCGTTATCGAAAAAATAGGCTCCTCCATCTGAGTCGTTTTAAAAAACTTGCGACTTTTTCTGTAAGTAACTTTATGTACTGGTGTTTTGTTGGTAGTGGAATGTTTTTCAACGAGTAGTTGTAGTTTGTTGGATTCATTTGTCTGTGATGTATCTTGAAGTAGTGATATTAAAATAGAGTGCTCAACTAAATAGGAGCGTATGATAGTAATAGTAGTAAAGTATACCAATGTTCACTAAGAGGGTTCAATGTTTCCAGAGCGTTTATAAATCGAGTATAGTATACAAAATACCTAGACAAATTTAGCAGTTACTACTAGTCTCATGTTTTCTTAACAATCTTCAAACTGCAATGAATTATTACAAAATTTCGTGTATTATAAATATATATATACATATATGATAGTATATATAGTATATATATAGTATATATATAGTATATATATAGTATATATATATACGACTTTAGACCCACAAACTATGGAGATACAACAGTTGGCCTTAAAAACTGAAAAATACTTTTTCCAGGCATTTTTCTTCATCAATTATAGAGCTTTTTCTGTTTTTATAGTAGGACCCCAAATATGTAGTAATTTTATCATATTTCTTTATAAGGTAATAGGAATTTGATCACATGAGCAACATAATATCTTTTATTATATGTGTTGTGACTTTTAAGGCTTTTGCCACCTTTGATGTCAAGCCAACTATTCAGAAATGCAATCTATTTATTTTCTCGTTTGAATAGATTAGTAGCATAAATAAGCAAATTTTAACCCACGATTTCTCCCTCAAACCCTAGCAAATACACTTTTCGCGTCGTTTTTGGAAACACCTGGGGGAATGGATACATGAAAATAGCCATTAGAATTACTCCGTTTCTAAGTCAACTTGCCCTTAACGACAGCCTGCTCTATATGGCGCTTTTGCCTCTAATCTAATTTTTACGTTAGAGAAAATTCTTTCTTCATCTGCAAAGGACATCTTTCCTGCCACAAACTGAAGTATGTTTGTTTACAAATTAAAAGGCCAGTGTTTAATATGTAGACCGAACGCCATCTTCTCCAATAAAACAGCATTTTTGAGCTTGTTAGCAATCCGTCACGGAAAAAGAGAATGCTATGGAAATGTCAACGTTCCGAAAGACATTAAACCCCAGGCGAAGTGCCGATGACCGAGGCGGCGAATACGGGGGAGAAGAGTAGGATGAAAGCCAGATGAATGTTTTCTCTCGAAGGAATTCTTGGCATCACCTGGACAACAAGTGGAAGTGACAGAGTGAAATATAAAAATAATGTATGGAGAGGGAAAACATCACAGCTGGTGAAAGAGGAGAAGGAACACAGAGTGAACATCTCTAGTGTGAATGAAATGACATAGGCATATTCAGCCAGTAAGACCCTATAGCTCAGACTCAAACAGTTTACTAATCGGGGCCAACAGAGAAGTGGAAGAGCTTAATGAGATATCAATCCATTAAGAGAGGCAAATGCATGCAGCCACCGCTATCTTATGCTTTGTAAGCTACACTTCAGTGAATGAAGAAGAGGTACAGACAACAACTTTTCAACTCAACCGGACTAAAAGACCTGGGATTGAAGATCCANTATGGAGAGGGAAAACATCACAGCTGGTGAAAGAGGAGAAGGAACACAGAGTGAACATCTCTAGTGTGAATGAAATGACATAGGCATATTCAGCCAGTAAGACCCTATAGCTCAGACTCAAACAGTTTACTAATCGGGGCCAACAGAGAAGTGGAAGAGCTTAATGAGATATCAATCCATTAAGAGAGGCAAATGCATGCAGCCACCGCTATCTTATGCTTTGTAAGCTACACTTCAGTGAATGAAGAAGAGGTACAGACAACAACTTTTCAACTCAACCGGACTAAAAGACCTGGGATTGAAGATCCAGTTTGTCTTGGAACTGAAGAACAGTTTCATGGTCTTTAAAGTCACACACCTGATGAAATCGACAGCCTCTGTGGCAGCATAGGGATGACTTTCATCGACATCGGCACAGAGATACTGGATTACAGAAATAGATAGGAAGGAGGGGAACCCACAGACTACTTGCCAGCTCATAGAGATCCGCAGAGCAGCACAGCAGCTCATATTAGAAGAAAGTGAAGGATAGGCAAATGCAGCAGATAATTACTAAGCAAAGAGCATTGCTGTAAAGGACGGTGCTCGTAGATAGAAGAGAGACTACATAATCTGGGAAGTAAAAGACAGTCAGTAGCTAGGAGAGGAGATACCAGTAATAGCTACGAAATGACCATGACTCTTAAAGGTAGATACTCCAACAATATTCAAATTGGTGAAGGGCAAAGAAAGAAAGACACTCACACGAGAAGACAAGCTCAGGGTACAGTAAAGATTTCTTTTTGAAATGCTATACTATCCTTTAAACTACTCTTCTGTTTCTGCATCGAGATAAAAACAAGGCGCATCATTAAAGAGGAGATAGCAGAACCCATCTGGCAGACGGAAGAAAACAGGTCACCTAGTAAGGCCAGAATCACTCCTGACATGCTGTAGTCAGACCCCACTACAAGCAGGAAAGCACCTGAAAAACTTTTTAACAAAGTGCTGGAAAGGGCGAAAGTCTCTGAAGGCTTGAAAGATTATGACTAAACTGTGGGGAAAAGATGACTTGTCCTTTTGCAACAATTGGAGATGAATAAACCTAAAGATCTTTAGGAGAGTAATGCTACAGAGAATGAGACTATTGAGAGGAAACTTCTAGAGATATAAGCGGGATAAGAAGTGGTACACGATGTACAGATTACATTTTCGTTTTACTTACCATTATTAAGCACTCACTTGAATGAAACTTGTCAGTCTCTGCAACATTGTCTTCGGTCAATCGTTGTACAAGATTTTGGAGTCATACAGATTCCCCTTGAAAGTTATTAAGAGTAGGGAGCCTGAATTGTTTAGCAGTGTTGGAAAGGCTGCTATAAAAACACTTCACAATATCTGGGAGTAGTTTTAGTGCCATGTCACACATGAACTGCTGGGCTTCCTCGTATTTCTGACACCACAGCTATTTAGCTAGCAGCTCTCTACTGTCTCTTGTTGGATTCCTACTTACTTATCAAACATTTTCATCCATGATTGTTATGGAAAACATAATGACAAGAATCAGAAATTGTGTACAAGTAAAACAGATTAAGCTCAAAGATCAAAGCCTTTATCAGTGGCCTGTATATTCATCCGAAGCCTTCATTTTGACTTCATATCTGTTGAATTTCTTCCAATAAATAAATTTCCTATTTTCTTGCTCTCTGTAAAACAAAGTTTAAAGATGATATCTTAAACTCCATACGTCCTTGTTGATGGTTATCTCTCTTTTATTCGTAAGTAATCTGATCACATGTATCACCTAGATTTATTTGTTTGAGATTCCTTACCAACTGCACACGAGTGTAAAAAGGATTCAACATTACCTCATTTCCTTGTTTAGCAAGGTGTCATTCTATTTCGTATATTTTCTTTCTCTATTAATCTCTATCTTCTTCTGACTGTTTTGCTCTTAATGCAATATTAAAAAGTAGACTATCCTCTACTCTCATCCACTTGCTAATATTGTATATTAGTGTGAAGTGACGTCAATACCCAGCATACTTGATGGTAGAATTTTAAGTCCAGTCTTTCAACTTTTCAATAGCTCAAGATTTGACTCAAATTGTCTATTTTACCATTCCTAAAAGTAAAAGGGTAAACAACGTCGCATTTTGATTAACCTTTGTCTTGTTTAACATCCCAGGCTTTGTGTCTTTTGGCTCTTACGGTAACTCCGACCATGTAGTCGTGTCCATTTCTATCTAACTCAGCCTTTTCCTATTAAACTCCGCCTCATCGCACCCTTCACAACTATGTTAAGGTAATTGCGAGTCGTTTCGTGATCCCCCAGTATCTACCAGTATCTTTGGAAATTCACTTGTTTGTTTTCTGCTTTTACTGAGAAATCTGCTTCTGAGATCTGGTTCCGGATTTAGGTGTGTAAAGATGCTTTTATCCCTCATCGTCGATACTAGACAAAGGCCAATTCTTCTCCCTGATTCTCACTTGTATGTACTACAGCTATAGCCCATCGCAATCACTTTGTCCATCAGTATCGACATAACGAGACTACTAATACGTGGTTCTTTACTGAAGCTAAATCGCGATATGCTCAAAGTACTAAAGCTTGTATTTCTTCCTTGTTTTAAAGAATTTAAGTTTTCAGTGAAAGCAACTCTGCACGTCCTCCTCTTTTTGATTCCTTCTATGGCATATTTAAATATTATTGGAGAAATTCTAGCATGACGTTTTGCTATCAACTATTCTCTCGACGATATTCCAAACTTGACATACCGCTCCTTTAACGATATCAAAGACCTCTTTACAAAACCTTCCTTGTTTCTGTAGTTACGTCATCTCTGGATTCATCAACTTTATTTGTCCGTGCTGATATTCTTGTAATGTTTCCTTTTTTCACAAATAAACGTTTCGAAATGTTGAAGTAGCCTTGCTACCTTTGTGGATATCACTTTTTACTTATGTATTAAAAGCAGGCCGTCTTTTTTAATAATCTAGTACTGTTCCCTATCTCATCATGACCTATCTCATCGCTTTGATGCTACTAAGACAAAGCTTGTTACTATCAATAGATATATATTTCCTAACAGCTTTCCTGTTTCCATGTCTGGTTCCCTCTCCTTGAAAATCAAGTTTCAAACATGAAGTACTTTCTATTTCTAAAGATTCTCTCTGACGTCAATACGTCAAAGCGATTGCCAAGCTTGCAGCAATGAAAAGAGGTTTAAGTTATCGTTTTCGCTCAAGTCTTTCTCCTAATGCCATATGACTTGTCTAAAAGACATATTGTAGGATTCTCCGGGCTGCAACTCCTCCCTGCTCTCTCGGTCTTCTCAATCACATTTAATAATGTATTAAATACATCATCAGACATTCTCTGGCTACTCAACTCTGCTCCCTTTCTCATCCTTGTTATGTTGCACCTCTCTTTTTATTCTGCATGTACTACTATGAAAATTATCCCAATGAACTTTTTTTCTTGTTCTTTTCTTCACAGTTTTCTAACCGTCTGGATGTCCTTGCAAAAGTACTTATCTAAATACTTTTCAAAAAACCAAATTGTGAAAAACCTATTCTACTAGCTTCTTTCCACGTAGATACTATGTAATTTCTTCCGTGCTCTTGCATTCACAATGAACTTGCTTCTCCTTTTATCAAACCCTCTATTAAAAAATATCATATTATTGATTTTCTTTCACTATCCTACTCCATTCTCTATTAATTCCTGTCGAAGATAAGTGGTTCCTTGCGGTCTTTCCAAGAGTTAAAAAAATAAAAATAAAAAGGGGCCATCTGTATCTGTGAGACATAACAAGTACCTTGTTTCCTAGTATAGAGCACTAAATGAATAAAGGTGTCCCCTCTCGCTTTTTGAAGTGTGGTGTCACTGCCTTTCAGCACGATACATTACTATGCAGCACTTGAAGTGTGTAAGAAATGTTGTGCATTACAGAGCCCTAAAAATCGACAAAAATATGCAAAGGTACATTGCTCTTCCAATAAACCATCCACAATCAACAGTACCATGTTTTCATAAATAGTATTTTCCCCTACTTCTTAAGCTATTGTACCAATTTTGTAGCACCGGGGTACAGACTCGCAGCTGTTTATAACCACTAACATGGTCACTTTGCTCATTAGTCTTTTGAGAAAGTTTGAGAAAATTCACTACTCAAAACATGCGCATGAACATTTTCTCGGTACAGAAAAGTGTTTAGCCTATACTGTATGACAGAAGTATAAAAACTCGGGGTTTTTCAGGCTACTTCCGGCCTGTCTGTCCCCATAGTCAATTTACGGGCAACTCATTAACAATACCTCTGACAGCTTCACAGATGTGCTTCCGGATCTCCCTATTTTGCGCCAGTCTTGTCATTGCCTACTATGCCAGGCCACACAAAGACGAAATTTTTGCTTTATTATACTTTTAGATATGCATGTGTCACCTGGTTTTACAGTGACCCAAATACTGGAGCGTTATTCAGTCCGACTGATATACAGTATGCACATGTACCCCCATGTTTCAAAAGCCTTTAACCCTTTGAAATCGCTGTCTCTGTGCCAAATTTCATGCCTAACTACCTAGCCAACCTTGATATCGGCGATTAAGAATAAGAAGTGATACACGTCACAAACACAAACACACACACACACACACAGATCAATTACGGTATAGAAAATATTCAGGTAAATTATGCAAATGAGGCAATTTCACATTGGTCAATTATTAGCTTAGGCGTCTTTTAGTACCATTCAGAGGTTCCAAATATGACACCATATGGTGCTAAAACTAAACAATGGCCTGTAATGCTAAAAATACTTAACAGATGATACAAAAGAAAAGCAAACACTACCAGTGTCAACGTTTACAAAGGCAACAAAATCGACCAAGTTTATTAAACTCTGCTGTACCGTATTTGCCCTTATAACAGCTTACTTAATTTTTAAGGTATTAGGTGCAGCACTCATTGGAACGTGGGGCTTGTTTAAAAAATTGAAAAGAAAACAGCAAAGAAAAAAGAAAGCTTAATATAAAAACTGTATTTTCATAAGAAAAATAGTTTCACGATCGTCAAAACGAAGAAGTTTCGCTGACTTCCACGAAATGACAACTTGCCTGCACCACTAATCTTTATACTAACTTCTTTTGTTGCCACGTTTATACAACACTTAATCATTTTAGAGGGAAAAGGGTACACACCCAACAATTCCAAAACAGCTAAAACATACACAGTTGCTTTTTTCTAGCATGTCTCAAGAGACGCTGTGAGTAATAATGTGTCTGCCGTCTTCCACTAAAATTTGTTAGGATCAGTTAGCTGAAACTTGTTAACTCTAACCTTTAACAAGTCAAGGGTTGACCACTCGTACCAATATTGTGCTATGCTCGCCGGTAGTTGACAATACGGCTTAACAATTAACATATTTTGTTTTTCGTAATTCTTAATGAACAAAGCCATCATGATAAAAAGACAGCAATATCTACACAATAAAAAGTCACTGCTTAGTACCTAAATGTACAGTGATAATTTCCCCATTGTCCATGCCATCAGAAGCTGGCCTTAAGTGAAATACATTAAAGCACATATAGAATTTCCATGTACGTTTTAACAATCACTATTTAGTAATTGGTTTGCAATAGTACTGTATGCTGATTAACTAAGGCGTTCTGTTACTGTATCAGCATGGTGCCCATTCCTTCTGAATAGGTAGAAGTGCACTAAACATTTCAGGATGATGTACCAGCTACTGGTTCAGATGACTACAAATAAATACCAAAAAATATAAATACAATTACAAAATGAATAATTTACATTATTAAGCTACTTTCTCATCCATTAACACACACTATCTATCCAAGGCTAAAATCTATCAATCGATCAATCTGTCCATCGATTTATCTATCCATCTATCTATCTATCTATCCATCTATCTATCTATCTATCTATCTATCTATCTATCTATCTATCTATCTATCTATGGGCGATGTGAAAATCGACCAAGATAGATAGATANCATTCCTTCTGAATAGGTAGAAGTGCACTAAACATTTCAGGATGATGTACCAGCTACTGGTTCAGATGACTACAAATAAATACCAAAAAATATAAATACAATTACAAAATGAATAATTTACATTATTAAGCTACTTTCTCATCCATTAACACACACTATCTATCCAAGGCTAAAATCTATCAATCGATCAATCTGTCCATCGATTTATCTATCCATCTATCTATCTATCTATCTATCTATCTCTCTATCTATCTATTTATCTATCTATCTATCTATCTATCTATCTATCTATCTATCTATCTATCTATCTATCTATCGATCCATTCACCTATCTAGTCCAGTTTCATGTAGTATTAAATTACATATCAAATTTGGCAATAGTTTTCCTTTTAATCGTGATTCGTTTGATAATATGTTACAAGGCATATCGTTGGGGTCCTTTCGTTTTTAAATGGCCAGCCGGGCGATAAATAGACGGACGGTCGTAGGTGACGTCATCAAATTTGGAAGATTCTGATTGGCTGGGATTATGTTAGGAAGTACCCCAGCCAAAAAAGGTTTCTCACCTAAGTAAGTAAATATCACTCAACGTTTACATTTCATCACAATGCTGTCTTTGCATCTGTTACTTTTAGCTCCACTTTCATTTTCTGAAATATTTTTAAGCAAACAAAAGTGGGGCAACCCCACGGAAACTAAAAAGAGAAAGAGGTTTGGAGTGCAAAACTTTTATTGATAGTTGGACATTGAGCTATTTTTTTCATTCAGAATTTTGAACAATGTGTCTGTCTGCTTCAAATGTCATAAAACCGTTGCCGTGAAAAAACTGTCAAATATTAAACGGCACTATGAAACTCGTCATATTAAGTACAGCGGCTTCAGTGGAAAAGTAAGACAAAATGAAGTTGCAAGGCTAAGAAATAGCCAGTCAGTCAACTTTTCCACTTCAAAAGTTGAAGAAAATGTTCGAAACACACTTGCTAGCTATGAGGTGTCAAAACTAATTGCAGAAAAGATGAAGCCATTTACCGATGGAGGGTTCTTTAAAGAAATATTGTGGAGATTAAAAGATATTGTTTGTCCAGAAAAAAAAGGAATGATTTTCAACAATCATCTTATCAGGAAGAACAGTAACAAGGTGGAATGAAGAGCAGATATCAGGGAATTCAAAATAATCTCGGGTATTTCGCCACTGCCATCAATGGATCCACAGATATTGGGGATAATTGTCAACTTGCAGTGTTTGTGTGGGGTGTAACTCCAACATTTGATATTGTGGATGAATGTGCACAATTGATTCCCATGAAGGACACTGGGAATGGGGCAGTCATTCTGCTATGCATAAAAAAAAGGAGTATTGGAATGAATCTTTATTTATCAAAAATTGTTGGAGTAACTAGCGATGGAGCTCCAGCAATGGTTGGACAGAATAAAGGATTTGTTGAAACTTCATTGCATTATTCATCAGGATGTAATGTGTGGAAAGTCACTGAATTTTTAGAACATTAAAACTGTGGTCATAAAAACAGTGAATATCATACCAGCAAGAGGTCTAAATCACCACCAATTCAAAAAATTTCTTAAAGACACTGAGGCAGAATAGGGTGAGCATAAATGTTACAAGTGTTTTCTGGCTTACCCGTGAAAGAATGCTGTATCGAGTACACACATTAAGAAAAGAGATTTCTGTTTCTGGAAATGAAAGCTCACGATAATTTGCACTTCCGGGTTCCACAATAGATTGCCAAATTGGTGTTTTCGATCTTCAGTTTCAAGGAAAAAATAAGCTGGTATTTGAAATGTTTGGTCAAATTACTGCTTTAGCAGGAAATCTTCAACTGTGGGAATCACAACTTCTGAATGAAAACTGCGCTCATTTTCCAAATTTACAAAATCACAAGAGCGATATAACACCTGACATCTTTTGACCTCTATTAAAGATTTGATAAGTGAGTTTTCTTAATGTTTGGATGACATCAGGACATATGAATATTTAATTAAAGTATTGTGTACTTTTTACGAAATTGATGTGCAGAAAGTGATAGAAGAAAATCATTTGGAGTTAATTGCCTTGCCACGTGAAGAATTATTGAAAGCGAAATTTCATACTGAATCGAATCCATTGCTGATTTCTACACGAAATATTTATTGCCAAGCAGAAAATAAGAAAACATCTCAAATAATGCAAAACGTATATCGTTGGTTGCAAGTACATATGCTTGTGAACTTCTTTTTTCAAAAATGAAATATTCTAAAAGGCATTTAAAATCAAAGTTGCGTGACGACCACCATGATAATGTATTGCTTCTGTCAACAATAAATATTTCACCTCATTTGCACAGGCTATTGCACCAAAAACAGAAACAAGGGTCTCATTAAAATGATTAAAATTCTTTAAATAGTTTGCTACTTTTGACTGTGTTTCATTTAAAGATTTAAGCTAAATAATAGATTTACGTTATTTTTTTGTAACTGTCATATCGGAGTGTAACTTTCCTAAATAAATCAAACAAAAGACAATACTATGTTTCCTTTTTTAAGTTATTTTTGTTTACCACTTTAAATAAAATTTAATATTGTATTCAAATACATGGCTCTCCTCCAGACACAGTAAAAGCTGTTTGGCCTTTGCTCTTTAAAAGGTTGTTGACACCTATTCTACACATCGTGGCTTCTGTTGGATATTAACGTATACCATCGGCATCTTAGATTTTATATTAGTGTAAAAACGGACTAGATCCTTAGAAATAGAAGTATAATTGAGTGCAGTTCAGTATTTTGCGGTAAAAGTGTCAGTCGTTAGTTTCCACATAACATGCAACATACCTCCTTTCTTGCGATTAGTCATTAGGTATGAAGTTACTGAGGAGAAATTTGTTTTCGCGTCGGCATTTCGAAATAAGTTCTGACCTTTTTTTGAGAAGTTATTTCTTGATGGTGTATGTTATAATGGACATTTTTTCAGTGAGACAAAGGACGCATCCTTTTGTGGTGTTGTTGTAGGGGGGAAGGGGATGATTTTAGGATAGACCAAGATATCTCGGGTGCTTTTCCGGTTTTTTCCTTGGCTTCCCATACGAAACTGGATAGTATTGTGCTCTGTTTGTATTGACTGTGGGTGAATGGTAATTTATGTTGAGAGTACCTGTGTTTCCATGGCCTTCCGGTTAACCCTATGCATGCCTTTTCGATGTTAGGTGTTGTTGATGTTCCTGTGAATGGTGTCAATGATACTGTGGCCTTACAGATGATGTTTGGTGTAATGCATTTTCCTGGAAGGTGGCATTGACTTTTTGTTCTGCAGTTACACGATTGGTTTGTTGTTATTGTTTTGGGGCTGATGATGTTGTTATTGTGCTTTTTGATGATTTGTGACATATTTTCTGTGCAGCTATAGCTTTTATTTGTTTATAAAAGCTTGTACAGTATTTGTAGCATAATGGCCTGATGATCGAAATAACGAGAAGCTATTAGTTGTAATCATAGTTCTTATTTTTCGTGTTTTACCTTATGTATATTATGTTATGCTATATGCTGCTATATGCATCTGTTATATGCATTGAGCACTTTTTGATACGAATACACAAAATTACATACACACACACACACATATATATATATATAATAAATGGTGTAAAAAGTATGATAAACGCATTTTAGTTAGGTATAAAATTCTGAAACCTTTGGGACCGAAAAGAACACCCAACAATACCTTTCCATCTGACCTTTTTCTAAATAAATACTTAACAACTGGATGGCAAGATGCTTATTTCGCTTTTTTCTTTACATTCACTAATAACAAGGGCACTCTATATAGCTATTCCTAAGTTACATTCTTATCTCTTAACGACTATTCCATTCCATTCATTGATTAACTAGGGAAGGCAGTATTGTAAGTCAGTAATAATTTGACATCCCAGCGAATACGGTATTATGATTAATTATTGACTAAAAACTATAAACTACTGATTTATTTCAAACAACATCAAGAAATGTTGATGAAATTTGTAGCATTATGCGAGGAAACACTGTCATGACTTACTGGTGGTAGCTGCATTCCCCATGTGATGTAGTCCGATTTTGTTGCGGCATGATATTCACTAATCAATTTTTCTACTACCTCTCTAAAACAAAAAAGATTAGGGCAATAAATACTGACAGTTAATTACAAATTAAGTAAACCATAAACTCCAAAAGACAACATATGTTTTTCTTTTAAATGCTTCAATAATTTAAATAACATTACCCATAAATAACATAATAAAATTTTCAGTATTACTTGATGAGAACTACATTAATGAAAACGACAAAATACAGCATTCCTCAGAGAATAGCAATAATGGTAACATGAAGAATATATCTAACTTGTATTTTGCTGTAACTTGTATGCTTTCATTAATGACCGCCATAACTGGGCCAATAATACACAACAAAATAAAAGTAGCTCCCGTGGCTAAGTTGGTAAAGCAAAAGCCCATAAAAGCTACGAACACTGGGTCGAACCAGGCTCGGTACAACTTATAATTTCAACTTAATTCTTTTCATAATAACAAACAATCACCTTAAATATAATTTTCACAATTTTCCTTTCTCTCTTTCTCTAGATTTGAATCCGAGGTCCCATACTTTAAAAAAGGAGGGCGCAATCAAAGTAGATCAAACTACAAACATGATTTTGTTAAAAACATTGCCCTGATGGCTCAGATGACGAATCTGAATGCCATGAAAGTCATCGAGGCTAAGCTTGAGCCTCATTTTATAGGAAGCTATATTTTCTACTCATTTTTCTTTACATTACACAAGTAATTAATCTACTAACTATATAGTAAACTACAACTAAAAATAATAATAGTAATAAGATTAAATATTTGCTTTAAAAAGCTCTGGCAACCTATCTTACCATAAACAGTGCACCAAGTACATTATAAAACAAAACAATTCTTTAAGAACTTGAGAAAATTTTTCACACGATGTCTGTTGGAATTGTTTTTCAATAAAGCTGTAGCTCAGAATAACAGTGCTGGAACTAACCCGGCATGTAGTGATGTATTATTACATATAACACGGGAGCTGTTGATCCGGTAATTTCTTTTAACTGAGTTCCTTCCGTCGCATTTGTTACAGTTCACTTTCGCAAAGTATCTACTCTGAACTATTTTGATAAAGCCAAACTATATGATAGACTAAAGCCTATAACCACTGTAAAAAAATAACGTTACACATGCAAGAAATAATTTTTAGAAGCCAATGTTTAAAAATTAAAAAACTTGGTTCTGGAGAAAAAAAAGCCAAATTAACTCGATAACAAAGGTGTGAGTAGAATCAGGAAAATGGGTATTACAATAAGGCATTTCTATTAAAGTGGTGCACTTCGGTGGTACGTACCCGAACTTATGAGGAGAAGTTGTTTAGGAATTAAAAAGGAGCTACGAAAAATTACTGCCATTCCAGTAAATTGTAACGAAAATCAATTTCAAAAAACGTAGGACGGCCCAAACGTCGACTCACAGTGCTCATGAAGGGAATCTTAATACGGTGAGGCCCTTTAACCTAGAAAGAGCTTTACTAAACTCGTCAGAAATTAACACAACTAAAATAGGAAATGTCATGACCAACGACTCAATAGAACTTGTCGAAAATGGTATTACATAGTGATAAATCCTGTTTCAGAAATATTATTTTACAGTATAAGAGTGCAGTAAAAAAAATGAGAAAACGCATAACCACAAAAGGTAAGAATCCAGCAGTATTAACATTGCCGTTCGTTGAGGAATAAGGATTCACTTTTTAATAAAAACCAAAAAATTAAACGGTAAAACACGGTATTAACCAAGAATTAGGATTAAATTTTGACCAGGCATGTCTGTGATGTACGTGCACATGAAATGCAGGCCTGGAAGTGCATGTGACATCACCCGTGCCTATCATTACAAACCGAAGGAGAAGCTGAAATTTGGAACCTCAAGTACGTGCTTAGTTGGCGACTTCTTTCCGATGGTATTTATTTATGGTAGGCATATCATCCGCTGTTACACAAAAGCAAATAATTTTCTTGAATATCTCAACTTTAATCACATTCATAAATCACTAAACCTGTGACTTCTCTGGCATCGAACATTTAAAGACTTAATTTGAAATTTCCCAACTTATCGACTTTCATCCAATGAAAATGATTTGTGGCCACAAAATCGGCCACTATCACCCTAATGCAAATAATGCTTTTGAAGAATTAAAAAGTACTCACACTCATGAATGGCAGTAAAGTTGTGATGATTCTTGAATTGGGCATTGTCAAACAATTCTATTTCAACCCACAACAGTGAAACAAATGAACAAAAAGCTCTTAATATCCTTATCATGCATCATCGCCAGAAAACGCAGTAAGTTAAAAATGCCATTATCGAAAACATTTGTATTTGTTTCTGTACCCTGTGATGTTATCGTCCACATACAGCAAACTGGATGTCGATGTGCAATATGCATGCAAAACAAATGGAAAAAAAAGAAAAGAGAAAAAAACCGTCTACAACGATAACAACTAACAACGAGATCAAGTTGTCTATCATCATGAATTTGAGTGCAAGGTAGCTGATAAACGTTTACGATCAGATGCTGAACAAAGGACATTATTNACATTTGTATTTGTTTCTGTACCCTGTGATGTTATCGTCCACATACAGCAAACTGGATGTCGATGTGCAATATGCATGCAAAACAAATGGAAAAAAAAGAAAAGAGAAAAAAACCGTCTACAACGATAACAACTAACAACGAGATCAAGTTGTCTATCATCATGAATTTGAGTGCAAGGTAGCTGATAAACGTTTACGATCAGATGCTGAACAAAGGACATTATTTTCAAATAGCAAAAAATTAACCTTGCTGAAACTAAGATTTCCGAGGAGAATAAAGAGAATAATGCTTATTCATCTTTTCAGTCTGCCCTAAATTTACGTGTTCGAACTTTGCTTATTTATGTAATTTGATTTTTTAAGCTAAAACTAAGTGGTTATTTTTTCTGCTTATGCAATATAGTACTCCAAGATAGTTATCCATACAATCACAGCCAAAATATATTTCCTGTACCTTGAGTTGTCAAGTTCATCAAGGTTTTCTTTGAATATTTCCTCTTTCTTGTACTGCTCTAAAAAAGCCTCTCTTTTCCGCAATTTATCGTACAGTTTACAGTTGCGTTCGAAAACCTGTAAAAGAAATATAAACCTATCCGGCTATAAATATGAAGTAGCTGGAATATCAAAATTCAAACTTAAACTAAAATTAATAATTGACTTTTCAACATAGTCTTGTCGCCGCGTTGTTTATGTGAAAAAATAAAACTATCTAGGTACTGTATTTGTCTTATTGTCACAGTGAATTGGGGGAAATTCGACTAAAAAATCAACATAGAGTACTCTTTAGGATTACCTATTAACAGTATTCTTTTTTCAAGATATCTGCACACAACACATTGCTATAAGTTACAAAATCCATAAGGAGGGTTTCTAAATGAATGTGCTAGCTGACACGTACTGTCCACTCGTGGTTTCCATGCCCTGGATCTCGTTGCGACGATCCGATGTTTTTCGATACTAAACAGTATCGGTTTTTTATATGAAGTTTTAAATTGTTCTCTGCCACGTTATAATGATTAACTAGCTACGATGTAGCAAAAACCACTCGTCAGGGGAATTTTACATACTTTGTTACAATCCTGGCCGTTAATTTTTGAAGAAAAAAGGTACCAAACACATTTTCAACCAATGTTATCTTTTCAAGTAATATATGAAGTAGGCGTAAGTTTCGATAAAGGGTGTCAATATCTGTTCACATGGGCACAGCCTACACGACATCAATATAGACCAATATCATACAACACCCAGGCCCCATTTATAAAGGTTTGTCTTGATATTCTGCTTTAGCTCCATACTACAGGCGTAGACGGTGTCCATCGGTAGAGATTTTAGGAACTAGCGTTATAACCGAGCTCTAGGATTGAGCTGGAAAGTAAGCGAAACCCAAGCTCCGATTACTCAGTGTGAAGAACAGATAGTGCTGTTTTGAATCCATTAAGCAGAAACTTTATCTTCACTATCGATTATTATTGCACATTTCCTTAACGCTCTCTTGTACACTATTTCGTCCTCTTCTTGTTCACAGGAATACAACATCCTTGATAAGGAAGTCCTTGAACTTACTTTGAGATGATAATTTTAATGATATACCGAGTAAAAAGAATAATTGATTTTTATGATATGTGCCAGAAAGCAATACAGTATGCGCATAAAATATAGTAAAAGCAAACCACAGAATAGAAATATACAAATATACATTAAAAGTTGTTGGATAACATAACAAGTGGTCCCGTTGGATAAATTTGGTAATTCTATGTATACCATACATAATGCATACATTACACTTGAATAACAAATTTTCTGTTTCCAAAATACGGTAGTGTAATAAAAATTTCAAGTAATTTTATTTTTGGTCCTCTGATCTTTGGATTTTACTACATATTGCAAAATTACTCTTTAAGACTTTAAGTGTCACATCTGATACTAAAAAAAATTAACTCCCTTTCAAAGAGAATAGTTCTAGCCAGGAATAACATGATTTTTATTTATTTTCCTTTTTCCATTAAAGCAAGCAGTTGCACATTTAGGTACCATATTATATACAAAAAATGTCATAAATTCAATGGCCAATTTATTTGGTGAAAAGTTTGGAGAGCTTTTTAATGGGCAGTCAATGTGATGCCTTTTACTACTCGCGCAATGTCCATTGACAGAACTACGATTGGAAAATGAAAATAAAACATTAGAGTGACGTAAACAAGTTAAATTTTCTGATTTAAACAATTTTTTTATTAAATGATAAAATAGTAGGGTTAACGTTGCACAAATAAGTCATTATATTTCTATTCCAAGGTAAAGCCTTGTCGAAAGCACAATCAGAAGTATAACTTACCGTTGTGTTTTCTATTTTTAGTTGACTTTGAAAAGACCACCTTAAAACAATACAATACAAACATAAGAATGATAATGTTGCAAAGGACCTGAAAAGCTTACCGTTGATATGCTAGTATGATTTGCTAACATCAAACCACTAACACGATGAGTTGTTTGTACATAGGGTGATTTTCTTGACAGAGCAACCTAAACAAAAATAAATATAAATGTTTTTTATCATAAAATGTATCCAGACTCCTAAATATCTGAGTATCCAGTATTTATGAATACAAACGTTTTCACGAAACAATACAATCAACATCACATATAATTTCTTGTTTGTCAATTGACCATGCTGGCAGTCATGAAATCTGCAAAGAACGCCCAAAAGCCCAGCAAGGGGATAAAGGTTAAGTATACCGTCAAAATCTCATACGAAAAAAATGCCTCGCTACGAAAAAATAATGGCAATCCGGGAGTTTCAGCCAGCAAGCTTCTTGAAAGCGGAAGGCAATTTTCAGCACGGCGTATAATGTGCTGCTTGCTTACCAAGATTTTAATCCAAATCGTATATCGGTTGCGTGCATATATTTAAAGTCGCTCTTTGTGTAATCATATTGACGCAACCAAGGAAGACTAGTAGCATGAATTGTTGTTGCAGTCTAGAAATGCACAAGAGGAAAACGCTTGTAATAAATCGCGTACTATTCCCTTGTGGTAATAGGGAACAAAAAGAACTTTCAGACCTTGGTACTCACACAATGTGAATCTATATATGTTCTTGGTAATACTGGCTAGGCGGAATAAAATATGTTCCAAGAGTGAAGAATGCAAGGCAAAGCATTAATAACAATGAGCAAGAAATCATAATTTCGGTACAGATACTCTTGGCTGCGTACTAAATCTTTGAATGTGGTCGAACGATTGAATCGGATCACCATAAGGACATTCTGCTGGCTGTCTCAGACCCCACCGGAGCATGTTGTCACCAGTTCTCCCAACTTTAGTTCTGGTTAGGTTTAGAGTGACCCAGTCTCTACGAGTTAAGTTTGTGCCGATCGGGAGACACTCACTGATGTCGGGGAGGGTCTCGTAGGTGCTAACGTCTTGTCTGTCCATGATGCAAGACGGTAGTTTAAGTGTGCCGGTGATGGTACGGCACGCTCTATTGAGCTGAGCGTCGACGTTCTGACTGTGTGCTGATCAAGTCCACACAGGTGCGCAGTACTCACCTGTACTGAGACAGCCATTGCAGTTTGTCCCAGTGTGTGAGGATCGGGACTCCAGGAGGAGTTTGCAAGATGTTTCAAGCAAGTTGTTCCTGGTCGATCGTTTGCTATTGAGCTTGGTGGTGTGCTCTTTGAAATTTAACGTTCTGTCCAACGTCACTCCAAGGTAAACAGAAAACGCCTTTTATTTTAATTCTTCCCCTTCCCAACTGATGTTCAAAGGTCTTCTGGCTTGATGGTTACTTAAGTGAAAAGGACAGACTTGGGTTTTCCGGGATTAGGATTGAGAAACCATTCTCTATAGTACTAATATAGTATTTCTAGTGCAGCGTTGAGCCTTCTTTCGACGGTGTTGAAATCTTTCGATTGAGTCGCCAGATACAGATCGTCTGCGTAGATGCATCGGCGAATGTCTTTGAACGAAGGTTCGTCATTGGTATAAATGATAAAGAGAAGAGGGGAGAGTACAGAGCCTTGGGAAAGTTCATTTTTCTCCTTTCTCTACAGCTTCGTTTTCTGTTGATCTCGACATAAAACATACGATTAGAGAGCAAGGAGTCAATCATGTTCACGATGGCGGTGTTTCGGATCATTTTGGCTACCTTAAGCATCAGTGCGCGGTGGTTAACTGTTTTGTATGCTGCACTGAGATCCACGAATTCAGCTCCTGTAACCGCCCCTTTCTCAAACCAGTCTTCGATGTACTGAGTCAGGTTGAGAGCCTGACCGCAGCACGACCAACCGACGCGGAAGCCTGATTGGTCTGAAGTCAGATTGTCTTCGACAGTAGGTGTTACTCTCGTAACAATCTGGCGCTCATAGGTCTTAAACAGGTTGCACAGAAGTGATATTGGCTGGTAACTCTTTGCCAGTGCAGAAGCTTTCTCTAGCTATAATAATGCAACCACCCTGGCTGAAAATACCAGCGAGCTGAGTAACCAGCTGCTCAGGTCACTCAGTGAAGCCCACAAGGAGCGCTGGCGAGAAATGGTGTCAAATGTTAACATGAACCATAACAATAAAATGACATGAAAGACTATAAGAAAGATAAATTCTGAAAGAAAAGACGCAACAAAAAACTGCAGCTGTGACACCAAATGCCATTGCTACTCGACTTCTTCTAAACGGTAAGCCATTAAACTGCGAACGCGGCTATGCGAAAAAGATGAAGGAAGATATGGCTCACGTAATGGCATAATGTGATGACGTGTTCTTACCATTCACTTACAATGAGTTTACCCAGCCCCTTAAACACCATTGGAATACCTTGTACCTTGCAAAAGGTGTAGCACAGCTAAAATAAGTACTTAAAAACAGCAACCCAAAACACGGATGTTAGTACCGCAAATAATTCAAAACCTTCCATTTTTCATCAAAACACTTGACATTTACGGTAAGACATTTTACTAACGTTTCTAGGCGTACTAATTTCTAATTACGTGCTACAACAATGTCCGGTAGAATGAAAATCAAACTGGTAACAAAATGGGATTTTTGAGTACAGATTAAACCGTGGTTCAAAGAAAACATATTTGAAGAATTAAATATCTCCATTGTATCACTAATTTACCTGAATGCTTGCCGGGCCCCAGGGTATGAATTCAGCAAGTTTTCTCTCTCTAATTCTTTGCAAACTCTTATGAACCTGAAAAAAGTAACAAATAAGGTG
>RDPX01000053.1:2298862-2310316 GCA_003991215.1 Morbakka virulenta
GGGGGGGTGTGCAAATAGCAGTTGCACTGGTAAGCCAAGTTCACTAAACCAAATCAAATATTCATTTACCAGTCAACAGAAAATATAAATGCAAAGTTAGACTGCACAATCCAACATGTTTTACGACAAAAATTGAACTAAATTTCTTCAACAGGAACACTTTTCACTTTATTTCACTTTCCATCTCATGCAGGAAAGGCTGTGATGGCGTTTCTTTCCATTAAATAAAGAGTTATTTCCAGGGTAATGCCAGGTGAGGAGAACCCAGTTCGTCGTTATCATCCAAAAATTATCCTCAAAAATGAAGTCGAGTAAGTAAATGATTGTGTTACTAAAACGGCTAAATAACCAAAAGGAAAATGCATATTAACTGAAAAATCTAGCCTTCGTTTGAGGCTTGTGCTTCTTCTGCTCTATTTTGGCAATAAGCATTTTCTATTTCTGAAAACATCTTTCATCGTAATTTGTAAAATACGAACAAGGTTTAAACTTAGTGCAACTCGTAAACAACTGTTTGTTTTTTAGAGTTATACTGATCAACTGGGAAGATGTAAATAACTCAGCCGAAAAAAAATTGACAAAAGTTTGTGGGTCTGGTAATAATCCTGTGTACCTTTCAAGCTTTCGTAAATTAGAACTGGAGACATTGGAGAAGCAAAAAAAGGGAAAAGCAAAGAAAATCAACTTACAACACAATCTGCGTTCTGTGTCAATCGTTTGGACGTTAATATTGAATTGTAGGGCTGTACAACAACATCGCTGATGTCCTCCTAATAGTGAAAAAGACCTTCAAAATATTAATCAAACACAAAATTTATAAATCAATATATGCAATAAAAATTTAATGGTCATTACTATTATTATTATTATTATTATTGTTATTATTATTAGTAGTAGTATTAGTAGAAGTGGCAGCAGTAGTATTAGTAGAACATGTAGTAGTAGTAGTAGTAGTAGTAGTAGTAGTAGTAGTAGTAGTAGTTGTTGTTGTAATGGTAGTAGTAATACTATTATTCAAATTTAATCAGATTAGCTATTTCAGTAAATTACAATATCTGGTATAAATACAGGACCCCCAAAAAATAAGTAATAAAAAGTTTAAAATTGTATTGACAGAACAACTGGGTAGCACAATGAGTGGGAAATGTTAGAAAAATTTAACAAAATTGAATGACATTGAAACACTGTTCGAATATATGAACAAACGAACTAGAAAAACGAGCAAGATTTCAAATAAATCAAAAATAAAATTAGTTATACATTGTAAAAAGAATATGTATAAAAAGTTTCAAATTAACAAATGATATTCAATTTCTATTTTAGGTATGAAAGGCATGAAAGGCAAGCGTTTTTTAAAAGTTGTTTTCTCTGCTTCAGTACTGAATATTTTAAGTAGTCGGATCGTGTTGCTGTTACCTCGAGTTCCAATACTCGGAGGACTTATTTCGTATTTTCTGTTATTTGCTGTTAGTTGTGCTATTTCATAATTGTGGACAAACTTGAAAGCATCGAATGCTAGCATACATCTAATCTGAACTAAGACTGATATACAATCAATTGGTTTTCTACCATTAATACGTCTAGCTTATAGTTCAAACATCCATCCAAGTGCTTAAGTATTCCTTTGTTCAGAGTGGATACTAGAGCTGTAGAAAAAAAAGACTGATTTAATAATACAATAAAAAATTGTCTCTTCAACTGAGGGTGAAACTTGATGTCGAATACTTTCAACCAGTTTAATTCTCATATCAATTTTCTTACTGGCTCTTGTGTGATATCACTAAGTTTCTGGGTCTAATCCAGGATCGCTCCTCGATATTTGTATGGCGAAGGTCAGCGTATATTGGTACTGTCGATCATGATCCTACATTATTTTTCAGTTTCTTACTTCCATAAATATGAAACAGGTACTTTTTGATATTTTCTTGAAGAGCAACATTGGGCAGTATCGCCTGTATACATAAGTATAGAACATTTAGAAAATTGATTTTGAATACCGATCATAAAAAATAAAATGCAAAGGGCCGAGGATGGGTGATTCTGGACCACCATGGACTATTTTTTTCAAGTTTAGAGAGATTTCCATCAAGTTGAAATAATGTTCTCTAATTAAAAGAAAGTTTGTTATGCAGGTCAGTTTGGTACCAGTGATTGTTTAGAAAGGTAGTTTATGTTAAATGCATGAATGATTAACAATGTCGATTGATTTGAGAAATTCACATAAAGAACACCAGAATACTGTTTTTAATTTATGTTTAAACGAATTTCATTGTTAAGAGCAATTACTACACATTGTGTAGAACAGTTGCCACGGGAAAAAATACTTCGCGGAAGTAAATAAGTATTTTGTTTTAAAAACTGTCTGACAACCGATTAAATACAAGATAGTCAGTACCGATGTAGGGTGGTGATTTGTAAAATACATTTTGTTACAGCCTGAAAGATTGGAGTCATCTACGCTGAATTTTCTAAAGAAAAGTGCCTAAAAGAGTAATTGATATGGAAAATAAGCGGCGCTTCCAGTTTTCCAGTATTCATAATTACAAAATACTTTCCAGGTGTTAATCCCTGGCGAACTCCCTGCTAACGATTAATCGAGAGTGAAATGAACGTAGCTGGAACAATTTACTTCATAGCTCAACGCTTTTTGTAGGAAATGTTCCTTTAATTTGTTTCCACAATTGTTCTGGATCACTAAGGTTTTGGCTAATAATGGAGAGGGAGTAATTTTTGCGAAAGTGAGAATTGACGGAATTATCCAATGTTTAATAACTCGCCCAATCGTCTCTATTGTATTTTTTTAGCAATTTGGGGTGATGTTCACGTGTTCATTTCATTTCTGATTTTTTTGAAAGCCAGTTAATTTTCTTTTCAAGTAAGCATTTATCAATTGGAGATGCATAATAATCAATAATTGATATTATATAGGATTTAAATAGGTTTCATGTCTAGCTGACATTGTTTTTAAGAAGTCAGTTTTCCAGAGAGAAGTTTGTTCTACACTATTTTTGATAAGTTGCGAAAATCACCGCTAAAATCAGGCGAGGAGTGTATCGGTGAACGTGGGTTTTGTATATTATTCTTACAAGATCATTATCACTAAAACAGTAAAACAGTTTCCATCGACTATGACTTTTGCCGCTTTAGTTAAATTTAACATGATTATGGTATCAATTAATAATTTTTTTAACTTCACATGGTTTTATTTGTAAATTAACGATCTAGAAAATTTACAATGAAATTGATCTACTCAATACAGGTTGCAACACAACTGAGCTGTCACTGGATGCAGAGGACTGCAAATAGCACAATGAAGCCTAGTTGTGGTACATCCTCTATAGTGATACTCTCCATTTTGGCATATCACTGAGAGACGATGTATCAGCTGGTTACCAGATTAATAATTCTGGGTTTGTCCATTCTTTGTTTCTCATACAGAAAATAAAGTATGATGTTCGTATACAAATGTTTATCGATCTTTTGATGATAAATTTAACAGTTTCGTCATTGAGATCGAGGAACTTTAATTTTGAAACAATCAAGCTATTTTTCCCAAACACACCTAGAGTTCCGAGGCTCAAGTTTACATAATAAACTTTAAATCTTCTTGATAAATCGGATAATAACTGTTCGTAGCGTTGATTTTTACGGTCGAAGTTACTTTCTATATTGGTTTCAAATCCAGCTGTAAGTTCTAATATTAGTAACTTGTCACCTTTCACTATAACAAGATCTGGTCTTTGGGCATCACCTGTTATTATAGACGGGTTGGGGTAGCCGTCAATATCAACATACGCTTGTAAACCTTGAGATGTAACGGTTTTATAAATGTGGAGAAGGATTGAGTTGTGTCTCCAGTTATATCTAAGCTCGTCTAATGCAGATTGACATCCACCGACGACGTGGCCGAGGGTTTGCTGGCGATCACAAAATCTGCAGGTGGAATCGTTGGCTATTCCCCACTTGACTGCATTAGTAGCATTTGCAAGCGTATTGTTTAGGTAACGGACGACAAAACTGAAGATGTTCCTTGGGAGGTGGCTAATGACGTTGGACCACTGATTGATGAATTTACTGTCGGCATACTTCCATATAGATTTAATCACTAAACTTTGTGTGGTTAAGTTATTGATTAAGTGGTGCTCGTCCGACAGGCGAATTTGCTTCAAAGCTTCACGAGTTTTGTTGAATTGATCATATTGAACATTTACCGCACCTGTGGATTTGTGGATTATACGAATATTCTCGTTATGTGAACGGCCAATTTTGTTTCGAAATGTCACCTGGCACTGAGTATGTCTAGTAGATGGTAATATCAGCCCAAGACCAAATTTTCGTTTTGATTGGGTGATGACACACAGGGTACCATTGATGGGTATTTCGAGCCATAGTCTGATGTACCTGGATACGAGGTTGTCGATGTTGTTCTTAACCCAAGTGTTCGAAATTTTGGAGACTGTCAGGTGCCAGCTGATTTTCGATAATGTCCATTGTTGGTACAGCTTCAACTTGTTTTTCGGATGAAGTGGTAGTCCATCGATGATTACGAGGTGTTCAGTCACAATTTTTATTATTTCCTTTTTGTGCATTTCATCCGTCATTTTGAGGTCAAAGTGTCGACCCAGATAGGTAAAATGANGAATTGAGAATGCGGAAAATCATTCCTGACCTATAAACGCGAAATAACATCACTTAGCTTCCGAACAAGGTTTATATTGGTTTAACCGGTTTTTCTATTGTACGTTGTAATATGTCTTTTGGGCTTTTTTCAGTTTGGTAGATATTTGTAACGTTTTTGCAGTGTTTTCAATTGTATTTAGCTAATGAGTGTAAAACCACGGAACTCACAGTACTAAAATGAGTCTAGTTTCTTTCTGTTTTATTACTTTATATCTAGCTCTGGATTCAACTTCATTGAGCATTTCTTTATGGTAATGATTTACCCTAATATATATATATATATATAAGTATTTGTATTTAGTTTTTTGAGGTGAATTACAAAGTCTAAAGTTTTTCCCATTTTTCCAAGTAAGCGATTATTTATTCAAATTTCATTAGACGATTTTCCTTCCCCTGGCTTTCAAAAACGACTTGAATTAATACGGTCATGTTTTTTGCTGCCTTTCCACTTGATCATAAAAATATGCACATTTTACGCATCCTTTGTCATTAGAAAGTTTATCAGACAAACTGATCAGATTTACAGTTAAAGAATAAGTGTATAAAATAGCCCAATTCGTATGCACCTAACATCCTTTTTTCTAAAATGTTCTTCCTAAAGTCTGTCTACTTCCAGTTCCCTTTCAACCTGATGATTGAACAAAAAACTCCCAAACTTTTTAATAGTTCTTAAACTTAGGTCCTTCATAGTCGTCGTGAAGAGTTTCTATTCAGAAAAAGTGTGAGCCCGGATTCACTGTTTACGCAAAATCACAAAACAGGCTGTTAAAACCATACCACGCAGTCATAGAATATAATCTCTCGATTATAGAATGGTAAAAACAATAACATCAACTGTATACAATATTGTTTTTAAAAAAGGCCCCAATTTTCTCTTCAAAATCATAACTTTACCAAGGTGAACTTGATGAACACAAGAAAAAAACAAACAACCGCTATAATCAGAAATAGAATAATACCCCTCCTTCAAAGGATAAACAGATAAGACCAGGCAAGGGGTGGAAACGAAGCAGATAAAAACGTCACAAAGCTTAAATTCTTTTACCTGCTGTGGAAATACTGAATAAGTCTGTATAAGCTTCTTGGGGTACCTATAATGAAAAATCCACAACAAATTAAAAATACATAATGTTTTACAAACAGCTGGCTACAAGACGTCCAGGAAATATTCAGTTGCAAGCCAAACCAGAATTATGTGTCTGATGACTAAGCTTATAATGGTGGTGACAATAATGGTGATGGTCATGGTGATAACAGTGACGGTGGTGGTGATAATGGTAATGATGATGGTTATGATAATGGTGATGATAATGGTCAAGTTGATAATAATGATTTTATTGATGATAGTGATAATGAGGATGTCAATGGTGATGATGATAGCGATGATAATGGCGATTATGATAGTGATGAAAATGATGGTAAGAATAGCGATGATGATGGAGATTGATGCCTTTTAATGGAGAAGCAAATTTGGTCCAGTACTTTTGAGATCATGGGTGAATGTTAATGAGCAAGATATAAAAGCCTCCCACTGTCATATAATGATGGCGACAATATTCAAATTTATACTTAACTCTGAGTCGAATTTAGGTATAATCCTACATTTGACCTGTAACTGTGTCCTGTATTAAGTACTTTGTTTGGATTTTACGCTATCTATATCTTTTGAACGAAAAATACCAGGCAAAATAGCAAAAAGGTGCAGCCTTTTCAAGCGCGTTCATTTTCTCCCAGTATAAAAATCAGTGAGTGTCCCGGAAAATCATCGGAGGTTGTATGGAGTATACAAAAATTTCATAACCAACGAAATAAACCTCACGACGACGGAAAGCAAGCTTGTAGATTCTCAACATCCTGTATCATGAAGAAAGCTTTAACATTACATACCAGATTTACCACAATGAATGCGCATTATTAATTTCAAGTAAATTTTCACTCCTGTCAAAAAACAGATTGGTTTATAAAACTATTCAATTTGTTGAAAATGGGAACAAAATAAAGCTTGGCTTTGAGTGTAAAAATCGGTTAAGGATACTCAAATTACGAAAATACTCAGGGTATTGCCGGATGAATTAACCTCTCTCTGAGATAATATACAAGTATTACAATAAAGAAACAAAATTCTAAACGACATATTTTTTTAAATACTTTTTGTTAAAAAATATAACGAATAAAACACAGGAAGGAAAACGCGGGCACATTGCCACATTACCGCTCATTTAATTTTTCCAAAATGTAGGAGCCCATGCCAGATCCAGTCCCACCTGCAATAGAATGTGCTATGACGAAGCCCTTTTAAAAGGAAAAAATCAAAAGGAAACAGTGACCAATCATTTCCCAAATTCTAAACTGATACTGGAGGAAAATCCACCAAGTTCACAATTAAATTTATGTTTATTCAAAACAGTAGAGTGTTTTCCTTGATACGCACAACGATTCTTAACAAAAAGAATTTCTGCCAAACCCATCTTAGCTCAACCTCAGGTACAAAAAAAATTATTCCATTTCCCTGTCTCTTACAATTCCCCGAAAAGGAGTAAATCTGAAACAGACATACATGCAGAAATTGGAGTTTAATAACAGCATATTGTTGTAAAATAAGTGATAACTGCTAAAAGACAGTATTTATTCAATTTTACTGGCTCCTCAATAAAAAAATAACCCCGCAGGCATTTACTCTACGTTATCACTCCAAAGGTTTGGGAGGTTTGGCATGCTTCATGCTGATTATGGGCATACGTGAGTAGTGAGAGGTCTACTTGATATTACCTGATGAAATAAGTCGGGTAAGTATAGGCCAGTGCAATAACAATGTAGTTATGTGTGGCATACAGTGCTCAAAATACAAAAGTCAAGATTGCTGCAAATGTAAATCAGCTTGAGTTAAGAATCAGAGAAGTAAACATTGATACAAAGAAGTGATTATTTCTCCATACATTATTGTTTGCAAGAGCGCATTGGTGCATGGGTTAAACTTAACAGACAATATTACATACATCTCAAATACGCTATACATTGCAGCAAAGTCAAATGAAAAGCATAACCAAAAACAAATACAAACCAAAAAAATTGGTTAAAAATGGTATGATTATATTGGATGTCAAACAGAGAATATAGGTCAGCGTGACCATAGGAATACGCGATACTTATTATTACACTCGTTTTACGTCATTTGATGAACAGTGGGGCAACCACTTAGTGGCGCCTACCATAAACTTTTAAAAAAACCCTTAACAATACCTTTTCTTGACCAAGGCAGGTTTGGCAACAGAGTGATACTCTTGGCCGCTATTACAGACCGGTAACATTCGTATATTGGGAAAGACGAGCTATTTATAATCAAGGTATTCTACCTGTTATAAATAAAGAGCTTCCATGAATACCAACCTTTCAGCGTGGCCTCATTTACCAAGTGTGCATCATTTTACATGAAAGCTCTATGGTTTCGACTTTTATATTTCACAGCCATGTTTCTTATCCATAAAACCTTGATTATGCTTATAGCAGCTCTTTACAGAATCTTTCCCCTTAAATAGTGTTCATGTTAACTTATTGCTTTTAACACATAACAGTGAGTTTGACAAGATAATTACAAGATCTGCAGCAATTTTCCTTATCTTAAACTTTGCACTAATTTTAATTCATTTTCTTTCTTTTGATTGCCAAGGACCTCAATATGTTACCAATAACGATACACTTTCTATTTTTTTTCTGCTTTAGTAACAATTTTCTATTCTGTTCTCATAAATATTCTGTGCTCCAAAGGGCGCCCTTAAAGCCAGTAATACTACAAACATGTGAAAAATTAGCAGTAAAAACTATAGGCTCTGGATGATAAAAGATACAATATTATAAATGCAGGACTCTGGTCTCCACCAAATCCTTTGATCTGTTTCTCACTAGCAGTGACATATCCAGTTTTTCACGATATGAAATAGTTGTCCCTCTCGGCAGCTGATGGGCTTTTTGTTTTGTTTAAAAATTTTTTTTTCACTTATTCTGAAAAACTGTCAATTTGGTACTGTTTAAGAATATGGCTTGACAGAAGTACTAACAACTTGGTAAAAAAATAGAAAGATTAAACTATCCCTTATTTTTCACCTTTATTTGGTTTTCTGAGTGAAATAAAATATGGGAAATTAGCTGTACAGTTCAGTAAATTATACTCAAAATATATGTTCTGGTACCTCCAAACTGTCACTTCCATCCGCTTCACGATCAACAATGTCAAATATCTCTTCATGAAGTTTCTCTGCCTAAAAATTGTAAAAGTAACAACATTGGAAGAAAATAAATTATTAAATAATGTAACTTGGAAATTCGAACAAAAAGCAATTTTTTAGAAAACCAGTATTAAGTTCTCACCCTTTCTAGTGTAGAACTTGGCTATCACAATTAACATTACGTTCATTTTAACAAAAAGTTCTTTCCTTGCTACTCGACAAGGCCAAAACATGAAAAAAGAACATTTCACCAACGCAAAAAACATTGTGCCATTGACTCTAAAACATCTGAAGACCACATAACAAATCCTTTTGTCGATAAAAGGAATGAGATGGAAGTTGAATACGAAATACCTCCAATGCTTCTCATCGGAAGGCGGACCTAGCACTGCTAATAATTTTGAACTCTTTGATTTCACAATGTTCAGCGCATTTGCGTTTCACCAACAGATATTGCGCCGCAGCTAAATCACAACTAACAATTTGGGGAATACCACTGCATTGGCTTTTTTTTTAACTCTGTTAACTCTATACTTTTTTTGATAACTAGTTAAGACGTATTGTTTTATTCTAACTATCTATCTCCGTGCCATACGTTCTACATACGTGGCATCACACCGACACATAAACCTATAAACAACAATACTTACTAAGTATAGGTGACTAATATATCGGCAGGGTAAGCAGTACTCAATAGAATTCGCTGAATTTTTTTCTAACTTCCTAACAATTTACAAAGAGAGTAAATAACGACAGCACAATAAACCAAACTTTTCGTGAGTGCAAGTTAAACTGCTTAGAGCTGTATGAATCCCATCACACTTATGGTCAAGTGAAGACTGCCATGCAAAACAACTAGAAAGAAATAGAGTTAGCATTCGTCCTGTCCCTTTTTAATAGTAAACATCGTTGAAGTTAATTATGAACTTAATGTTGTCTTGTTGCTTTTAAAACAGCAAAAGTGTCGTCGAAGAACCTACATAAGAACATACGAATATTGTCTAGACTTAAAAATTTGTTTTTCTACAACAGCATTAGGCAAAGCGGGACCCAGTGTCGAGCCCATTGCTACACCATCAATGTGCTGGTAAATAACAAGGCAAATTTTAACAACGTTATTTATAGGAATGTTTGTAAATCGAGTTCAACAGTTCAAGTAACACAGCACAATGCTTTTCAAGTCTACCGACTACTTTTAAATTTAATTGACAAAGGTAAAAGAGTTCTCCGCAGAAACTAGAATATTTTTCTTGTACAGGTTAAAGGTGATGTACAAGTCAAGTAAATTGGTCTGACGGTAACACCATCCTTGTCAATTTTAAATGAGCCATACATTCTAGAGCACTGACATAGAGATGGCCTAATTTCTTTATAAACGTCCAGTGTGATTTTCCTTTCAGTCTTGGAAAAACAGTTTTATATTTGGGGTCACTTCGAGTAGTGCACTAACACTGTTATCACTGTTAACAGTCAAAGCATAACAAATTTCTTCTCTTGCCTGTACTGAATATCAACTGGCTTCACTAGCGTCCGTTGGGAACAATCGTGGTAGTAACTCTCATGACAATTTTATTACAAGGGTACTGATCAAAGTTTTGGTACACTGAAAGAATGAACTATTTTGAATATTGAAGAAAATAATATATAGTGTTATTTTCACATCCTTAAAACCAACAAAAAATAAATTACACACCTGACCATAACCTGAAGCCCAGTTATTTCCTGCTCCTCCACCATCTTTGGACATGTATATGTTTTCAGGATTGTAAAGATTTGCAAAGGGGGAAGTCATGATCATATCTATGACCTGAAGATCAAATAAGAATATTAGAAAGTACTTTTTAACAAGGGAAAGTAAACTACTCGTATATTAGCATGTACTATAACAAACACCGGTAAATTTAGAAACATGGTATGCAACGTACAGTTGAAATTGGTTACGCTATTTTGTCAAAGTATGAACCATGACCTAACCCCTCCTCAGTACTTTAGGGTCCTAACTTCATTGCGCAGACCAGGGCACATTCTTCAGCCTTTACCTATAAATTTTTAGGGTAGTACATTTCTATGCAGAGAAACCAAGAAATTAAAAACTTTGCTTGCACTTAGCTCTCACAAGACTGCCGAGGTTTTTCATTTTGTAAAATACAATTTTCTTTCTCTCTTGATCTATCTATGTCGCCTTACATCTTAGTTATCAATCTGCATAGCAGATTGGAGTTCTTTCCTTGATTATGCCTGATCAAGCTGTAAATTTCCTACTATTTGAGGCTGGTCACTAAACACTCAAAACCTACAAATATTTCGGAAACACCTCTACACCTGTAAAAAGTTCATGTGAACATACGTCGCTACCTGAAAGTCTTTATCTCTAAGACTAATGTCACTATAGAGGACCATTCTCGTCAAAGATAATAAAAAAGATCATCAATAACCAACTTGTTTTGATTTCAAGAAAAAAACTATTTTTCACCCAAACAAGTCACAAAAGACTAGTTATCACTTAAATTTAGTAGGTTTTGGTATCTTCACAGCAAGAGAGAGAGGGGGG
>RDPX01000053.1:2311143-2328633 GCA_003991215.1 Morbakka virulenta
GATGACCTCCAGGCCTTGACAACTAGGTTTGTCACCCTTGATGACGACAGCAACATCAGTGTTTTTTTCATCGATTTGAGGAACAATTGTGGAATCTCAATGGAGCTCATCTATGGGCACCTTATGCATCTCTGAGCGTTTTTGCTTGAAATGTATTCAGTACTGGTATATAAGGCTCTTGCTGTACTGCTGTGTTTCGCGACTACTTACCTGTGCGAAACAGGGCTTTTCCTGTATGTTTCACGTCAAAACCAAGAGCAGAAATAAACAATAACTTCAACGAAGAAGTCAACAAGAAAAACCTTAAATACCCAAAAATAAACTTAATGTATTAAAATATTTCTTTCCAACTTACTCTCGGCTCTAGATCAAGAAGTACTGCCCTTGGAATGTAATGCTCATCATCTGCCTGCACAATGGAAATGAAAAAATCTATATGTGGTACACTAAAAAGCTTTTGATATTAATAATGCAGAACTTACGGTTCTCATGTCGACTGGAATAGTAAAAGTACAATCTACTGAGAAATTCATGGGCATTAATCTCAAAGATTCAAAATTCTTATAAAGTAGGGGAATTTGTTACTGTTTGGACCATAAAAATCTGAATTGAGTTTATCTTCTTCCTGGCCCTAGTCAGCAATCTGTATCCCTATTCCAAAGTAATGCAGTGAATAAATCAAAAATGGCAAAGTTTATTTTAGCATCGGATCCCTCTAAATGCCAGCAGCCACAAATACTATAGCAGTATATATATGTGCATCTTTAAGAAGAATAAATTGACCTGAAATCTAAGCAGCACAGATCCTTTAAGACAGTACATTCCAGTTTTGAGACCTCTGTTTCAATCATTTGAGGTACAAATAAAAAGTTCATCGAAGAAGACATATTTTAAGACTTTGCTACTTTCTTCATGTGATCTGCTCAAATTTCTGTAAATAATTTATATTAAATAGGTTAATAAGTTTACAAAACACTTGGTTTTGTTAACAATAAAGTAGTAACTCAAAAATTGATTTACATTCATGCACCAAGAGTTATTAAAGATACTTTGAGCTTACACCTATACAAGATATCATAAGAATTCTCCCATCCACTGTCTGGGGCATGGTGGATGGGAGAATGTTACCTCATAATCTTGAATCCTTAATAGTGCATACATACAATGTTACTGAAATATTTGTTAATAGAGATATTGGGATAATTGATTTCAATTCATTCTTTCACAAATACACCTCCATCATTTAATGGCCAAACATAAAGACCAATTTTATACATTGCAATCTTTTGCATAGGGTCCAGAATTGTTTTAGGGAAGAAATTACCATACCTTAATAAAGATTTATGGCAATATCTTTTGTACGTGTTATTTTCTCATACAAAAAACTTCTTGCCTGACACCTTACTGATAATCATAAAACATATCTCTCTTCATATTTCCAGTGTTTTAATATTTGCTTTTATATTTTGAAATTACATTAATAATTCAAAAATAGAAATGTGGACAACATTGTATTAATTTAAAACCCATTAATCAACTAAAAGACCACTGTGTAAGCCACAAAAACATTGGTGGTAAAACTTGCAAATATCAAGCCACCAGAACCCGTTTTAGTAGCCGGAAATTACAATTCTTGATGACATTTTAAGGCATTGATAAGACACCACCAGATACAAAAACAGCAAAGGATAATTGAAAAACCGGAGGGAAAGTATAAGCAGACAAAGAAGAAGCTAAGTTACTTAATGATATTATGCATATTTTAAAAATTTATTTTTTGGTTTTAACATTATTTTTCCCCAGTAACTGGGGCTCAGATGGTACCCTTCATGGGGACTTGGATTTGGTAGTGAGGAATTTCTTAGCCAGATGTCCTTCCTGACACCAACCAATGGCTTTTTCTTTTGTGATGTTCCAAAGTCGCCCACTCGGGGAATCAAACCCAGAATTCTTGGTTACAGTGCAGTTGCACTAACCATTAAGCCACAGCTCCTATGAATATGAATGGTGTAACTTGCCACAAATGCAAAGGATGATGTAAAATAACAAATACCTGATAGAAAAATACATCTTTCCTGTCTGATCCATCAGTAGCAAAATCCTCCAGCATTCCCTCTACAATAAAAACAATATTTATGGGCATTGGGTATGTCAAGTTATAAGAAATATATTAAGCTCGTCCTTACTGTAAAACATCTCTTTGATATATACATCTGATTTTTCTAAATGAATCAAGGCAAGATGCAAGAGAAGTCAACTATAATATTTTTTGTCCGAGTAATAAAAGCAGAGCTTAACTAAATTGGGAAGTAAATAAAGGTAATATCCACTTATCAAGCAATAAAGGCTAATGAAATGGGCAATAAAAAGGGATAAGTTCATTACACCTAGTACCAATTTCCTTAGACTTACAGTGTGGCTTTTTGCTAAAACACATGGAGGTTTTGTTTGTTTATTTATATAAATTATCTCAAAATAACAAAACAATAAAACTCTCTCCAAAGGAAAATAGCTTACTGATGCAAACATACCTCCACCATTTTTATGCTAGCAAAAACTAAAAGTATCTAAAGCACACTGAGAGTAACAGCAGCAGTGCAACTTGGCAGAGCAATAGCTCTTCTATATTAACCAATTGTAGAAACTATAAAAGTGCAATGGTATGAAAAGGTCTTTTAAAGACGTTTGAAAACCACTAGCTAGTACAAGAGTAGCATCACAATATCATGTATCTGCTTCTAACTTAGTACAAGGTAGAGTGAGAACAGGAAATGGTTGATACAATATGGACACAAAGTATAAAAATTTGTTTGAAATTGCAACAAATTTGTTGCAGTAAAAGTACTAGAAATGACTTTCTTACAAAAGTAGGCATCTGTATGAATCACATATTTGATGGCTCCCCCATCACAAAAATATTACACATAAGTTTGCATCCCATGAACAACTGATGTTTACAACTGATTAAGACTGCTACCTACTATGATCATAAATAAGTACAAGGATATATCTTTAAATTTAAAGTACTCAGTTTTACTGAACTTTCACAATAACCACTGATTTCAAAACTTGTACAATATTTATTTGTTAATTAATTGCCTTTCGTCCTTATTTTAATTGTATTATACTAATTTTTTTATTTTTATACATGTTTCTATACATTCTTATACATGTTTAAAAACAGCTATGTAAACTGATATAATACACCTGCTGAAATATTATTAAATAAATAAATAAATAAAGACTGCAAAAGCAAACACTAACAAAAGCCATAAAATTGTATACCTGAACTAATTCCATGTTCTGCACATAGTTGCCTCCAGAACTCCATTCCAACTTTAAAAAATAGATAAGAAAAGTAAAGTGGAGTGGAAAGTCTAAAATACAATAATGCAAGTATAACCCTTCTTACCATATTTAGAAAAAAAACCCCAATTTCCTGCCAAATTAATATTGCTTTTTCAAAGTGTAAATAATTAATTATCTTATGATACCTAATAAATAATACATTAACACAAAAATTTTGCCTGGTAGTAAAAGAACTTCAACACAGAACCAGCTAAGAATCTCACCATCAGTTTCTTACTGAAAAATTATGTTCAAAAATAAGTTTCTGAAAACAAAAAAAAATGACAGAGAAAAGCCCACTGTTTATCCAATTCTAAAATCCTGAAAAAGAAGGTGCAATAGTACAACTCAAGATAAAACTTTTTTCACTACCTGTATATTAACAAGTGCTCTTCTGGATTATCAGTTATTGATCTCCCCTAGATGACATAACATTTGCCTCCCAAAGTACAACTCTATGTCCCAGTTGTGGGAGGTGAAAACAGGTAATGCTGGCTAACAGGGCTCTAATGAAGCTTGTGGGACAATCCCCCATCAGTGGATAAAATGGATTACAGAAATGTAAACAATCAACAACACTACCGGCAACCATTGTCGAGGAGCTCCTCCAAGAGGAAATATGATGTCAGCTAGTAAAAGCCTTAGGGAAGCTAGAAGATGGAATCTCCTCTCGACAAGGAAGTCAATTAGATTCAGAACTTGGAATGTGCAAACTATGTACGAAGGAGGAAAGAGTGGGAATGTAGCATAGGAGACGAGGAGCTATAAATTGCAAGTGCTAGGTCTATGTGAGACCAGGTGGACAAACTTTGGGGAAACCAGACTGAGCACAGGGGAAACCTTGCTCTATGCAGGTCATGAAGAAGAAAATGCACCACACACAGAGGGAGTTGGAAGCAGCACAAGCCCATATAGGATGGGAGCCAATCAACTCAAGGATGCTAGCTGCTAAATTTAGGACATCAAACAAGAGAGTCACACTTAAAACCATAATGTGTTATGCCCCAACAAATGATGCAGATGTAGATGTCAAGGAGGAATTTTATGACAGGCTTCAGACTGTGGTAAATGGTGTCCATGAGAGAGACAGATGGTTATACTTATGGCAGACTTCAACACAAAGATTGGACAGGACAACCACAGCTACACAGCAGTCATGGGGAGACATGGACTGGGTACCATGAATGAGAACAGCCAAATGTTTGCAGACATCTGCACTGAAAACAACCTAGTCATCGGTGGATCAGTGTTCCTTCACAAGGATGTCCACAAGGTAACATGGGTGTCACTGGATGGAAATACTGAAAACCAGATTGACCACATATGTGTAAGCAAAAAATTCAGAAGATCTTTCCCTGACGTTCACAGTAAGAGAGGGGCAGATGCAGCTTCAGATCATCATCTGGTGGAAGGAAAGCTATAACTGAAGCTTAAAAGGTGCACTAATTCATTCACAAGGGTAAAATTCAACACAGAGAAATTAAAGGAGCAGGAGCATGTGCAACAATACTGGGTGACTTTGAGAAAAAGATTTGAGGTTCTGCAGGAAGTGGTTACAGCAGAGGAGACTATAGAGGGATACTGGAGCAGGGTCAAGGAGAACTGGAAGGCAACAAGCAAAGAAGAACTGGGTAGAAGAAAGAAGCAACACAAACCATGGATATCACAGGCAACTTTAGATAAGATGGATGAGTGGAAGAGGTGAAGAACTCAATAAATAGTGCCCCGACAAGAGAAACAAAGGCGAGGCTTGAAAAAGAATATTGACAAAAGCAACAAGAAGTGAAACAAAGTGTTAGGCAGGACAAGAGGGCTTTTGTTGATGAGTTGGCAACCAGAGCAGAGACAATAGCAGGACAGAGAAATATGAAGTTATATGACATCACCAGAATCCTAGCAGGAAACAGGAGGGCCCCAGAGAAGCCAATAAAGGACAAGAATGATGTCACAAAAACAATATTGGAAGGACAAACAGACTGATGGAAAGAACACTTCAGTGAACTGCTAAACAGACCAGCACCGAAAAAGAGACCAAATATCGCTCCAGCACAAGAAATGTTGCACATGCCACTACACAGCCCCCACCAGGGAGGAAATCAAGAAGGACATCATGTCACTGAAAATTGGCAAATCAGCAGGGCCAAATGGGATTCCAGCTGAAGCACTAAAGGCAGATGTGGACACATCAGGAGTCATGCTGGAGTCACTGTTTGAACACATGTTGGAAGAAGAAAAACCTCAAGATTGGAAAGAAGGGTGTATAGTGAAGTTACCAAAGAAAGGAAGCCTATGTCAGTGTAAGAATTACAAAGGAATAATGTTGCTATCTGTTCCATGGAAGGTCTTCAACAGAGTTCTACTAGACAGATGGAAAATGGGTGTTGACAATTGGCTCAGAGATGAGCAGGCAGGTTACAGGAACAAAAGGTCTTCCACTGACTTGATCGCCACTCTTAGGATCATCATAGAGCAGTCTCTTGAGTGGAACAGCTCACTGCATGTGAACTTTATAGACTTCAAAAAAGCTTTTGATAGTTTAGACAGAAAGGCACTATGGGGGCTGATGGTGCATTATGGGATTCCACAGAAATACATAGCTATCATAAGAAACACCGATGAGGGTATGGCATGTCAGGCCCTTCATAGAGGTACTGTTACAGAGAAATTTAGCATCAAGACTGGAGTTAAACAGGGATGTCTCCTCTCCCCATTCCTATTCCTTTTGGCAATTGACTGGATAATGAAGAAGTCAAAAAAGGACAAAAGGAATGGGATTCAGTGGACCCTTTGGCATAAGCTAGATGACCTAGATTTTGCGGATGACATTGCTCTACTATCACACACACACACACACACACACACACATCAACAGATGCAAAGACAAGACTTCAACCTTGGAAGCCAATGCATCAAAAGTTGGGCTGCGAATAAACAAAGGTCATGAAAATAAATGCAAAGAAGGATGACAGTATTAGGTTAACAAGTGGGGGTATAGAAGAGGTCAGGTCATTTACTTATCTGGGGGGCATAGTAGATGAGTTCAATAAACGAAAACAACATGAAGGGGAAAATGTTGACAAATTCCTGACTTCATTCTATCAACTGTCGCAGTATTGCCAGTATGGCCAGCTTCGTGAGGAACTTATATGCGATAGGATCGTAGTTGGAATTCATGACAAGAGATTGCACAGTAAACTACAACTTGACGCAGATTTGACACTCGATAAAGCTAAGAATGCAGTTCGTCTGAATGAACAAATCAAGAGGCAGCAATCATTATTAGAGTCCGAAGAGCCAACAAATACAACAAATATGAGTGCTTCAGTATCCAGAGTTGGGAAATCTCATCATTGTGCCAAATCTAATCATCGTGATCATAATCATAAAATACCCAACAAACATGACTCTTTGTGTTTCCGTTGTGGAAATAAATCTCATTCGAAGCAGAAGTGCCCAGCAGCATCATCAGTCTGTAGGAAATGCGGAATTCTTGGTCACTGGTCCAAATTTTGTAAAACTCAGAGTTCGCAAAAATCACATGGGAAGTCTGAGAAGGCCAGTAAAAAGGTTCACTATGTCTATGATTCGGATGATTCAGGGTCAGACACAACTGAGTTTTCATGCTATTCAGAATCTTCTTCTGACTTTGAGGTTGAAACTGAAGAAACTGCAAATATCAATTTCATCGGTCGTGTGTCTAGCGATTCTGAACCATCTAATCTATGTGATAATGACCACTTTAGAATCAAACTCAATGTTAACCAGTCAAAGGTTGATTTTTTGATTGACACTGGTGCAGATGTGACTGTTTTGCCTGAGAGTACTTTTGAAAATATGAACCGTGAGTCCATCAAATTTCATAAACCTGACAAAATTTTGTACAGTGCCAACAAGTCAAAGTTAGATTGTATTGGTCGGTTCAATGCAACTATCAAGGCAAATGGTCGCAAATGCAAACAGGAAGTGTATGTTGTGAAAAATTGTAGCATGCCATTGCTTGGTAAACCTGCCATAAAGGCATTAGATATTATCAAGATTGTAAATGTTACTCAAGTAGAGTCTCTACACCCCAAGCTATTTCAGGGACTTGGGACACTAGAGGGTGAATATGATATCAAATTGAAGCCAGATCATGTTCCTTATGCTATCAATGCCCCTAGGAAAATTGCTTCCGTACCATTGTACAAGTTGATCAAAGCAAAATTGAACAAGATGGAAAATGATGGAGTTATTTTCAAGGTCACAGAGCCAACTTCATGGTGTGCTCCCATGGTACCAGTTCCTAAGCGTGATAGCAAAGGGAATATTACTGATGTAAGAATCTGTACTGATTATACGCAACTCAACCAGTATGTAATGCCTGAAAAATACACCATTCCGTCTGTTAACGAGGTTTTGAGTAGGCTACCAGGTGCCAGGGTGTTCTCAAAATTAGATGCCAATTCTTGGTTCAATCAGATAAAATTGAGTGAAAGTTCTCAAAAGTACACAACATTCATCACTCCATTTGGCCGTTATGCATACTATCGTATGCCCTTTGGAATAATGTCAGCCCCTGAGCATGCGCAGAGACGCCTTTCTCAAATTCTCGATGACTTGGAAGGGGTAGAAGTCATTTTTGACGATATTCTTGTACATGCCCCTGATCAAAAATCACATGATTTGAGACTAGAGAATGTTCTGAACAGGATGGAACTGGCAGGTATGACCTTGAATAAGGAAAAATGTGAAATAAGCCGAAGCCAGGTTCGTTTTGTCGGACATATAGTGTCAAAACATGGCATTTCTCCTGACCCAGAGAAAGTTCAAGCACTGAGTGAAATGTCCTCACCTAAGGATGTTCAAGGTGTTCGCCGGTTTCTAGGCATGTTGAATCAGTTCAGTAAATTTTCACCTCATCTGTCTGATATGAGTCAACCGATTCGTGAGCTTTTGCATAAAGAGGCAAAATTCATTTGGACGGAGAATCATGAAACCGCGTTCAAAGCATTGAAATTAGAGATATCTAGGAGCCCATGTCTTGCATTGTTTGATCCAAATCTTGAAACTAAGATAGCGAGTGACGCTTCAAAGCAAGGTCTTGGGGCGGGTCTTTTTCAACGCGAACCAGGGGGAGAATACAGATTAGTATTTTGCGCGTCAAGGTCATGTTCAAAAGCTGAGCAAAATTATGCTCCCATAGAGAGGGAAGCTTTAGGTGTATGTTGGGCTTGTGACACATTCGCGAATTTCCTGATCGGATTGAAATTCCAAGTAGACACAGATCATAAACCACTCGTATCCTTATTAGGCCAGAAAAATCTAAATGAGTTACCTCCTAGGATACAGCGGTTTCGTATTAGACTGATGAGATATAATTTTGAGATGAATTATATACCAGGTAAAGAATTGATAATACCGGACACACTCAGTAGAGCTCCTCTGGAGACAAAATCATGTAACAAAGATGTAAAGTCCCTCGAGAGAGAGGTGGATGTATTTGCAACCAGTGTAGTTGATCAATTACCAGTTACTACACCTTACATGTCTAAAATACAGAGTGAGCAAATAAACGATGCTGTATGTAGTAAGTTGATTGATTACTGTTTGAATGGATGGCCAGAAAGAATAAAAGTACCAGGTGCATGCAAGCCATACTATCCATTCAGACATGAAATAACTTACAGTGGCAATGTTCTGATGAGAGGTGCTAGAATAATCATACCAAGTATTTTGAGATTAGAAGTTCTAGACATGTTGCATTTGGGTCATCAGGGCATAGTCAAATGTAGGGAGAGAGCCAAGTGTTCTGTTTGGTGGCCAGGCTTGAGTTCTCAGATATCAGACTTAGTATACAAATGTAATGTATGTATTCATGAGAGGCAAACTGTCATAGAACCAATGATAGCAACTGAGTTTCCTAGCAGACCATGGGAAAAGCTAGCTGCAGATCTTTATTTCCTGCGAAGCAAAACTTACTTGCTATTGGTTGATTACTACTCAAGATATGTGGAAGTATGTCATCTTTCATCTACTGCTAGATCAGAAGATATTATTTCTGAATTGAAAACCATTTTTGCCCGTCATGGGGTTTGCTCTATCTTGAGAAGTGACAATGGTCCACAATTTGCCTCATGGGAGTTTAAGAAGTTTGCTAAGGAATATGGGTTTCATCACACCACTAATAGCCCACTCTTTAGTCAATCGAATGGAGAAATTGAAAGGGCAGTTAGAACTGTGAAGAAGCTTCTAAAGAAGTCAACTGATCCTAATCTTGCTCTTATGGCCTATAGGGCTACTCCCCTGAGTAATGGTTATAGCCCAGCCGAGCTATTATTTGGTCGTAGAATTCAAACCACTGTGCCAATGGCATCGTCACAGTTGATGCCAAAGTTACCAGATTATGAAAAACTCAAAAAGTATGAAATTGCTCATAGAGAACAGAGTAAGATAAATTATGATCAAAAGCACAGGGTTAAAGAGTTACCTAAACTTGTGAAAGGATCAGAGGTCTTCATTAAAGATATGGGGTTACATGGTAAAGTTGTAAAAGAATTGCCTGAGCCTCGATCATATGAAGTAGAAACACCCCACAGGAGTTTACGTCGTAATAGGCGATATTTAGTCCCTTGTGGGCATGATGTAAATCTTGAGAATGAATGTAAAGATTTGAACAGTGAGATACCAAGTTGTGGTTCAAAACCTGTTAGTGAGTTAAAACCTGTTGGTAAGCCAAAACCTGTTGGTGATCAAAACCCAGTGTGTGACAAAAACCTTAGTTGTAAAAGGGGAAAAACCGCTGATGCAAATCATGATATGACTTATAAAACAAAGTCTGGTAGGAAAGTTGTAAAGCCACAGAGACTTGACCTGTAAAAGAGTTACATGTAATTAAGTGAAACTCTATTTTATTCTGATACCAGATCTTTAAAGACATTAAAGACATTAAACTGATTGCTTATATATGAAGCAATACGAGTGTTAAAGACTCAACTAAATAGTTAAGTGGTTTCTTAGATAAGAACATTTATTTGTGTGGCTAAAGTACAGATGTACTTGTGCTTGGTTAAAGTGATCATTAGTTAAAGTCACACATATTGTATATTTTATGGGGTTTCACATTGTGTTATGATACTGTTCTTAATTATAAAAACACCTTTGTTTTTAGACTTGTAAGGGGGATGTGGAGTTATGTCCCTTTAACTATTATATGGTGTATGTCCCTTTAAATATGACATCACGAGTAAGAGCGTCCATTTGGGGCTTTTTCCTGAGTGCTCCGCCATTTTGAAAACTTGTATCTTTAGAGCTGAAGTAATAAAGTCTATATAAAGCTTCATTCGTGGTTTAGTTCAACCTATTAGTAATAACACAACAAACAGGACCTATCCTGATTTAAACAAGTTCGTTTCCTTTAAGATAGTGCATCATCTCAATTCAAACAAAAGTTTTTCTTTTCCAATCTTGGGTATTAGGAAAATCAATAAAAGTACAAAATGCAATGGCACTATTTTGCTAACTCTCATAGAAAAGGGTCATTGTAGGAATTGTTCAGTAAAAGGATTAGTACACCATAAAATATTAACTGTAGTAACATCAGGCAATGAAGTAGTTGCAGTGGAAAACTTTCGTGATCCTAATGTAGATGAATGCCTTCTGATAAGAAATCAAAAGATAAAGCTATACTGCAAATGATTTGGGAATATGCTAAAATAATTACTGGAATTCAAAAGGTTATTCTATTCCTCACAAATTAATGGGAAGTTTATGGTAACACATACAGCAAATGGTGTGTTTCATGATTACTTTTTAATTAATTCTACATTAAAGCCCTGACAACACCATTTACATCTCCAGCATTTAATATTGGTCAATGGGATATTGTAAAATATTACAACAACTGTTTCCCATGTGAGATCACAAAGCTGTTTCTAAACCAACTCAAAGTCAATGTGATAGAACAAGGCAATGATAGCTGGTGGAAATGGCTATCAAAGGAAGACCATATCTTTAACTTTAGTAGAGATACTCTTAAAGAAATTAACATAACAGAAATGCAAAATTGTGTCTTAAAAAGGTATTTAAAATAAAAAAAAACATAGGTGACTGTTTAATCATGTTTGTTTTGGTTGTTAAAAAGTAATAACTATACATCTCAATAAATTCTTTTTTTAAAAAACCCCTATTAACTATCAAAATTTGGTATATGTAAGTGTTATTCCTTCAAAACTGCCTTAAAACAACTTGAAGTCTCCAAAGCCCAGGGATATAAATATTGTGTAAGCAAGTTCAGACATGTACATCTGTCACCATATTTACCATATCTTCTTTAATAAATGTAAAGTGGTATGTCTTGTTTAACTTAGATTATAGGATATTCAAGGATTATAACCAAGCATAGAAGTAGTTTAGAAGTAGAATAGAAGAAGTAGTTAAATTTTGGTTGCCATCTTGGCTTTACATGCTTCTTTCTCTATATTCCAGAAAACAGCCTCATGCAAATATACACAGGATATCGTAAATATAAACAAAGATTGCAGATTGCTGTGAACACTACATCTCTCCCTTAGTAGAATGCCATGTAACTAAAACCTCAAAATGAACATAAAGAAAACATATGCCTGAGAAATTAATGCATGAAAACAAAAACAAAAGAAAATCCATGTCCAAACCATTTTGAACCTATGATGGCATGATAAAGTAATAATCCTATTTCAAAATATAATCTTTTATCCAACCTGGTTTTTTTCTATCTCTCTTGTTTGTCGCATCAATGTCCTGTTCAGAATTCCACCATTACCATTGTTAAAATTACTCTCCATGTATGGAACAGTACCTGAGTCAAAGTTTGTGGAGTCATCAAGGCATGCCTTGATGACTCCACAAAGTCATCAAGGCATGCCTTGATGACCAAAATGCACAAAAACCTTCATCATCATTATTGTGGGAAACATGGCCACTGCAAGAAAAGTGTGGCACAACTGCATAACAGTCAGTCAGTGCATATGGCCAGTCAGTGCATATGGCCACAGGTATGAACTTTGTCATCGAGGTCACCATTTTCAGAGTGTCTGTCACAGCAAGGCCAATCCAAAGTGCAAAACACAGTCTAGGCAACACANAATGAACATAAAGAAAACATATGCCTGAGAAATTAATGCATGAAAACAAAAACAAAAGAAAATCCATGTCCAAACCATTTTGAACCTATGATGGCATGATAAAGTATTAATCCTATTTCAAAATATAATCTTTTATCCAACCTGGTTTTTTTCTATCTCTCTTGTTTGTCGCATCAATGTCCTGTTCAGAATTCCACCATTACAATTGTTAAAATTATTCTCCATGTATGGAACAGTACCTGAGTCAAAGTTTGTGGAGTCATCAAGGCATGCCTTGATGACTCCACAAAGTCATCAAGGCATGCCTTGATGACCAAAATGCACAAAAACCTTCATCATCATTATTGTGGGAAACATGGCCACTGCAAGAAAAGTGTGGCACAACTGCATAACAGTCAGTCAGTGCATATGGCCAGTCAGTGCATATGGCCACAGGTATGAACTTTGTCATCGAGGTCACCATTTTCAGAGTGTCTGTCACAGCAAGGCCAATCCAAAGTGCAAAACACAGTCTAGGCAACACAACTATAACAAAAAACATGGTGTGTTTAACACTTCATGTACACTGAACTCCCCTCAACCACAACATAACAATCTAAACACTATTCAAACCAACAATGTGAAGGGACAACGGTAAAGTATTCCACTAGATCATGACATCTATGACAGCATGACAGACACATGGCTTTTTGGAAGCTCAAAACATCAGCCATTTGTGAACATTACTGTGTGCGCTCTTCCTGAAGATGCACTGTCAAACCTCAGTGCTCCACCAGTTCCACCAATGAGCCCTGAGTATCCTTTCCAGTGCATCTGTGTTGATTACTTTACTTACAAAGGTAACCATTACCTGGTCATTGTGGACTGCTACTCAAACTGGCCCATTGTAGAGCAGTCAGCCATTGGAGCTCAAGGACTGATAACTTGCCTCAGAAGCATCTTTGTTACATATGGGATACCTGACAAACTTGCATCTGTCCAGGGACCAGAATTCACAGCTGCAGCCACAAGACAGTTCCTCAGTGACTGGGATGTGCATCATAGATTATCCTCAGTAGCCTTCCCCCACAACAGCTGTAGATCAGAGAGTGAAGTCAAGACAATCAAGTGCCTTCTGATAGACAATACTAGCTCATCTGGCAACATTGACACAGACTCTTTCCAGTGAGCCATGCTACAATACAGAAATACACCTGACAGAGACAAAAAGCTCTCCCAAGCTATATGCATATTTGGTCTACAAATAAGAGACTTCATCCAAATTCCACCTGGAAAATACAAGCCTCACCCAACATGGCAAAGCACATCTCTTGTCCTTGAAGAGACATTGTGCAACAGACATATGCAATGTGCAGAGAGACTGTTGGAATAGACACACCTGACTATCACCTCTTTCTGTTGGAGGCCACGTTTGGATACAGAACCAAATCGGACTATTCCCTCACAAGTGGGACAAGACAGGAGTAGTCATTGAGGTATGCCAATTTGACCAGTATATCATGTGCATTGATGGTTCTAGACATGTCACTCTGCAGAACATAAAATTTCTTTGCAAATATGTTCCAGTTCAGTTGCCATCAAACCGACTTAACATAAACACTGACACCAGGCTACATCAACCATCATCTTCCCTGTTAAGGCCTGTCACATCCCCTACTGTCACTATGGACACAACAGTGAAGCCTGGATTAACAACACCAAGGAAAACAGTCACATGCCAAAATAGTCAGCCTGGGCCAGCAAACCTACCTGCCATGGAACCCTCATGTGAGACACCTACTCATACCCAGGTGCAAAAACCATGACATCAGCTCACATACACTGAGCCAATAACCCAAGATGCCAGCTCACTGCCAGATGTTGCCACAGGACCACCTTGTGCTGAAGCAATGGTTGCTCCATTGCCAATGGTTGAGTCTACCCCATACCCTGCCATGATGGTCCAGCCACATCAGACATGCCCCAGAATGGCAAAGACTTTGTTTGTGAAAAAACACACACCATGAACTCTGCAATCAGCAAACAAAGTGAAAAAATGAAGACTTTGAACAGTTAATTCTAGTCTACAGACTATAAGACAATGATATATCATTTGTCATAAATATTATCATGTGTTGTCCAGTTTCCCAGTTAAATATCAGTCTTTTTCATTCAGTTCCTTATGTTTATAAACTAAATGGACACTTCATACCAAAAGACTTGGGGGGGAGATATAGGATAATTATCATTGTTATAGTTTATTATAGTTTATCAGTTTATTATAGTTTCTGTTTCTATTATTTTCAGATCTTGATCATTGTATGATACAGCTGAATAAAGATACTTACAAGTAGATTGAACTCTTATTTAGTATTGTTTTGATCAATCTATGATTGCTAGTTCCCTTCAGCAAAATTATATATCAATTGTAGATTGCAGCCCCAATTGCTTGTCACTTTCAATAAGCGCTACTAGTCAAAAACGTTGTTAATATCAAGTCATAGATTTCCCAAATCCAAGGTTGGTTTTTCCACCTGGTTTTCCACCTGAAAATCAACTGTTGGCAACTATATAGAGTTAAATTTTCCTGGAATCAATACTTTAAACTGGCTGCCAACTTTACAGCACTAAAATTAGGCTTTGTCATGGTTGCCCATCTCATTCCCCTGCAGCTTTCCTACATATCTGTAAGACATGTCATGCCTTGAATGGGGTATTGTTCCTGTCTTGGTCTTTTCAGTGGTATTCAATATCATATTGAAAATATTATTGGTACTTTTTTGGCTGTCTAACTCCTTTCTCTTATTCATTGTTGCAGCATTGCATACCTCTCTTTACTTGCAGCTTTGGGAATTATTTCACAGAACCTAGTTCTCTTGCTCCCCTGGTGGTCTTCCAGTTCTGCTACAAGTGCTCATTCTAATACTGTTAATAATAATTGTCTTGGGGTCAGTTTAATACAAGTCTTTGGTTGAAGCATGAATATAATCTTTCATCTCTTAGATCCTCTGTTAATCATTACCTTCTTTTGTTTGTTTAAGTTCCCTCTTCTGTAAATGGTTGCTGATAGCCTTGGCATGAATGAACAACAACAACAATAGTAATGACAGAAATAAAAATGATGATGATGATGATGATGATGATGCCAATAATAATAATACTCACATGTTGAAATAACCCCAATTATTGTTGAAGCTTTAGGAATTGTGACAAAGAACTTGGAAGACAGGGTGAAGAAGAAAATCTGAGGAGCAGCACAGCAGTTGCAAAAAGGTTGGGGACTGTAAGAATACTGAGGAAGATTCTTGAGACCTAATGCTTCTGGCTCTAACCTGCTCTCAACAAAAACACCAGTATAACATCAGTTGGGTGAAGTGGGTAAATTACCCTTTCTGTACCTTGCACTAAAAATTTTGAATGCACCGGGTATTTTAGTTCAGTTTTGTAAATACCATAGTAGTTTTGTAAAACTGAAAAACTGCATACCAAAATGATGGTACAGTTAAAAGGCTGTTCAAATAAAGAGAAGTAATTGATAGAAGTTAATACGTTAACGGTTAAATTAACACGATGTAAAATATAGTGGATTAATCAGAAGCAAGAAGGTAATTTTGGATTTTACTGCCTTTTATGTAATTGTAGACTTACATTACATTACACCCACAATTTTGTCCAACAAAATATTTTGGGTAATATTGTAACCGATATTATATCGATAAGGAAAGCATATCGATACTTTTTACAGAGTAACAATTACTTTTCTTGTATCGTGACTTTAGTAACCAAAAGTCTCTAGATTTTAATGGAAAAAAATTAAAGAATTGGATTCTCAATGTACTCTCACGCTCGTATTCTGACTACCAACTCAACAAATAATAATAATAATAATTAAATAAGAAATAAAAAAATTAATAGGCCTTCTAATAATAAGTATACTGTTAACAATAATAGAAAGTATCAATGGTTACAACTCAGACAAACAGTAATAGTCTAACTTACTTTGATTCCCACATTGTCCTATCTGCAAAGTTATTATTTCACGTGGCATATTGGGTTTGGTAAACACGAGCACCAGAGAATTAAATGTTTTTATAAAGTTAAGCAGTCTTCTGGTACATCAACATAATTCCTCTTTGATTGCCGCGGTAAAGTTATTTTGGTTGAGAAACATCTCAAATGGAGGACAACATAGGGAACCAATACACTTATTTCTCTGCTTTCCTCCCTTCCCCCTTTTTATTGTGGTTCAGCTGAGGAGATTGCCCAGGTTAATGCGTTATGCGAGGGAATCCTGCGAGGAAGAACTTTCTTAACCGTTCCTGATGATAATGATATTCATCATACGGCAAGGAATCCAATACAGAGAGGTAGCCTATAGATTAAGCAGATGGTGCTCCACTATAGTGCTGAAGTAGTTCATTGGGAAGCAACCAGCAATTTCTAAGCCCATCATACCAAGGGCACGGTATTGGTAAACGACGGACCTGCATTTTCTCAGTGTTCTCCTGGTAGTGAATGCGGATTTAGTTCGACCATAGGTGGCAACGGCTTCGGGTAGTGAAAGCATTGGAAGGGAAATGACAGTTTCCTTAGTTCGCTCACTGTAAGGAGGTGATACCACATCATTGTATTTCATCTTGACTTCCATGAACTTACGTCAAAATAATCCACATGAAAAAATATTTGAAGGCGAGCCCTCCAGACTGAATGACACTTACGTTATGACAGGGAGGGAAGGACTCCCAACTACAAGTACTTCTTCTTCTTCTTGCGGTCTTGTTCCATCACTAAGACGGATCGGCCTCGGATCCTGCCTCTGCTCCTTTTCTCTTGGACTGTCGCCTGCCACGCTTGTTTTATCGGGTTCTCTTGACTCCTTCTCATCACGTACACATACCATTTCAACCTTGCTTCTCTTGTCTTGTTGGATATGTTTGTGACGCCAACAAACCTTCGAATGTCTTCGTTGGTGCGGTGCTCCAGGAGTGAAATGCCACACATCCATCTCAACCTCGTTATCTCTGTCGCTTCCAGGGCCCTCTCCTCTGCCTTTCTCAGGGCC
>RDPX01000053.1:2328645-2353718 GCA_003991215.1 Morbakka virulenta
CCAACTTGCCTCATGTCCTCCCTTATAACATCTCTCCATCTCAGCCTCTTCCTGCCTCTGCTCCTTTTCTCTTGGACTGTCGCCTGCCACGCTTGTTTTATCGGGTTCTCTTGACTCCTTCTCATCACGTACCCATACCATTTCAACCTTGCTTCTCTTGTCTTGTTGGATATGTTTGTGACCCCAACAAACCTTCGAATGTCTTCGTTGGTGCGGTGCTCCAGGAGTGAAATGCCACACATCCATCTCAACCTCGTTATCTCTGTCGCTTCCAGGGCCCTCTCCTCTGCCTTTCTCAGGGCCACCGTCTCCAGCCCATATAGTAGCACAGGGCGAATGACTGCTGTATAGACCTTGGTCTTTAGCTTCAAAGGCATCTTTTTATCACAAACTACCCCGCTGACCTCTCTCCATTTTTTCCATGCTCTGCTAATCCTGGCGTTTACCTCTTCCCGGCATCCACCCTGCTCGGATATCACTGAGCCTAGGTAAGAAAATTTTCCCACTTGACTGATTTCAGCATTCTTTGTGTCTCTAATGTTCACGTCTTGTCTTACTTTGCTTGCCACCATGACCTCTGTCTTTTTGCTGTTGACTTTTAGCCCCTTCTTTTCCAATTCTCCCTGCCACAGATGGACCCTTCGCTCTAACTCTTCCTTGCTCTTTGCTGTGACAACGAGATCATCCGCATACAGTATTGCCTCCGGGATGCCGCTTCTGGCTGTTGCACTGACCGTATCCATGACCACTGCAAACAGAAAAGGGCTGAAGGCAGAACCTTGGTGGAGCCTCACTCTAACTTCAAAAGGTGGTGTACTCTCGCCCGAGTACTGTACCGATGTAGTGCAGTCTTGGTAGAGGCTTTGCACCGTCCTAACCATTTTCTCAGTCACACCTCTCTTCTTCAGGCTCCAGTATACCAACTCCCTTGGCACTCTATCGTACGCTTTCTCCAAGTCCACAAAGCAGAGGTATGTTCTTTCATTTCCTTCCATCGCTTTCTCCAACTTCTGTCTCATAATGTATATGGCGTTTGTTGTCCCCTTTCCTGGCATGAACCCAAACTGCATCTCATCTATGTTAATTTTACTTCTCAGCCTTTTGTCTATCACTCGCTCATATATTTTCATTGCGTGGTCTAGTACCTTTATACCTCTGTAGTTATTACAATCCAGGATATCGCCTTTCTGCTTGTAAATTGGTATGAGCCAACTCTGCCGCCAGTCCTTAGGGATGGTGTCCTCCTTCTGGAGCAGGTTGAAGAGCTCCGTGAGCCATAGGACCCTTCATCACCAAGTGTCTTGAACATCTCAGCAGAGACTCCGCTTGGGCCTGCAGCTTTTCCTCCTTTCATATTCCTCAAGGCATTTCTGACCTCCTCTGTAGTGACCTGGTGTTCAGGACCTTCTACTGCTTGTACATCTTCTAACTCTTCTCTGTCGTTTTCGGATTTCTGAGCATTGGTGGCTAAGTCAAGAAAATTTTGCAATGGGAAAGGGACACACGACTTTTTATACCGGTACAGACAAAGGAGAAAGAAGAAGAAGCGCGCGCTGGGATGGGAGGGGGGTTGCTCTCCAGTAAGCAAGTTAACATCAAGGGAAGTAATTGGTTACAACCCGGTCGCAGATAGAATTATTTACCTCCGATTAAAAGGTCGTTCGGTTGCCATCTTGCGGTCTGGTAGTAGATCTTTGTGCGGGAGCTAATTATTTTACAATCACAAACACTATGTTCAAGTATCACAGCCAAAGACTTCACATTTTGGCAATCCTTGATAGAAATACCAAAGATATGATTGATTATATTTTGATCAATGGAAGATAGCCCTCGTCTGTTCTTAATTTTTTTAAAAATACCTGGAGCCGATTTCAGTACAGATAACCAACTCTAAGTTTGTAAACTGAAAAAGCAGACTGCGAAACATGAAAAAAATGTCTAATCCAACTCGCTATGATGTCACAAACATACCAAAAAATTACAAAGAAGCTATCAAAAGTTGTTTTACCGTGTTGGCAGACCTGGAAGACAATCATCCAAATGAGTTTTGGGAACATACAAAAAAAGCTGCTCAAGTAGCTCCAGCATATCATTTACCTTTACCTAAAACAAGCTTATGTATACAGCAAGTCACATTGTATATCTTAGTAAGGTAATGTTAAAAGTTATTAAAAGCAGAATAAAATGGAAATATGGCAAAGAAAAATTTCAAGATCAAGCTTGCTACGTGGAAGAACAAGACACAAATGAGCAATTCATTAAAGTTCGATTGGTAATAGAAAAATGCTAAGAATTCTCAGTCCCCGTTCATGTAATTTCATCAATTATCAGAAAGCCTTTGACTCTGTCTGCCATGTCTAATTATGGTCAATACTGAAAGAGATGGGATTTCAATTGTATTTGATATCTCTTATACAATCCCTGCACATATATAAAAACAGCAGTGCAAACACCACGCGGACTTACAGACTGATTTGAAATTGGACGTGGAGAACGTCAGCTTTGAATTATGAGTTCAATGTTGTATAATTTGTATAGCGACAACATAATCAGAAATGTGTTGCAAGGAAATGACTTCTTTATCAAACTTGGTGGAGATAAGATAGATAATCTTCGCTTTGCAGATGGTAATCCCTTAATTGCAGCAAACAGAGAAGAGTTTTTGCGCATGTTAAGAAATATTAAAGAGGAAGACAAGAAATGTGGACTCCAATGTGACACCAAAAGACGAAGACAATGAAAAGTTGATAACAACAGCTAAGACAACAGCGATTTTGTGTTGGATTGCGAAATAATCGCCGAGGTAGACGATCTTGTTATAGTAAAAAATGTAATTATGATACATATATATTATTTAAATGAAAAATTATGCATTCATAAAAGTCATATTATATAAGTAAGCACAAATAGTAATAAGTTGTAATTGTAGTTTATGTCAATTAAAATAAATATGTAGGAATACATAAGTAGATGTATAAAGTAAATGTAATTTGAAGAAAGGGGTCTTTAAACCTCCGAAATAGCAATTCCCCTCTTTTGTAAAAATTTCTGACTAGTTGGCAATAAAGGTGAGTGAGTGCGAGTTGTGAAATAAAATAAACCCGCAGAAATAAATTCTCTTAACAGTCAATAATAACTTTGGTTCATTGGCTATTTAAATTTCAAATTTCATACCAAAGTTTGACTCCTTTTAAAAATTATAGTAGTAATTTATCAATACTTACAGAATTGTTAGTTGCAAAGGTGGCTACTATAAACCACGTAACTTAACTCCAATACTTACAAATAGTGACATCAATATCTAATGCTGATATATATGTTAATCAGCAGTAGCAGCACTATAAAGACCTGTTTTTTCAAATTTCATTTAAATTATTCTGTGACTACAAAATTAACTGATTTGGCTACACCCCATTTTGGTCCACCCGCCCCCCAATACTCAGAAATATCAAACAATGACTTTCTGTCATAAAATGTGACAAAAGGATGCTTACAACCAGTTCATTTTTCTTGTGGACATCACTTTACCGATTGTGATTTTACGTTTGATCCCAAGTTAACATATTCGGAATCCTTGAAATAATGTTTTTAAAAAATGATGCTGGACCAAACTTCAACCTTCCTGATCACCTGTTTAAAAGGCCCCCAAGGGGAGAAATTACAAGGACCGAAAACAAAAACTGTAGCAATCCAAACCATCTACATTATCAACTCGGTAACCAATGTGCCCGTAACTCAGCGAACATAGTTATGTATCCAAAATATCACCTGGAAAATCACAGCTGCATATAAGAAAAAAACGATAGACAAAGAATCAGTCGATTCAAAATTTAGCACAGAAAATTTTGAAGCAACAAAATACAATCAAGTATCTCATGTTACAGTTGAAACAATACAAAGTTTGGCCGTATGAGAAAGAAAACATTTAAAAATCAAATGAAAAATACTAATAGTTAATTTGAGTCATAACTTTCTGAAGAAATAAAAGAAATTGCAATTACTCTTAATTTCTGTAGCCCGGGAGCCTATAGATGTTTGAGTGAGTCACTTTTTTTCCTCGTCCATCAATACTGCAGTTAAATGGGGGCTGATATTGAATGTGACCCAGGTTTACTGCAAAATACATTTTCTTTTGTCAGCGAGAAAATTCAGTCGGGTCAGTCGGATTGCATCATCACGTTTGATAAAGTGAGCATGACATCAGAACCTAAATTGCATGGGAAAAGCTAAAGTTTATGGACAATGTTGATTGAGGCTGTATTAAGTGAAAAATATTTCATAACATTGCAACAAATGTCCTTCTAATAGTGGTTTCAAGCTTTAAGAAACCATGATATACACCCAATTAGGTGTTTCCTAACAAACTCAATAAATGATTCTGTCTTATGTGACCGAATTAAGGTATCGACTAAAAACTCAAAAATTGCATTGATATTAACACTGAAATTAGTATCAATCCAGATGTATTTGATGGTACATTAAAAAAAATCTGAAATGGCAAAAAAGGTAGGCTGTAAAAATTGACAAACGTGATAGTTTGCTTTCATGTCCAGTTTAGATTTGGGAGAAAATGTTATTTTTTATATTTGCCATTACATAGAAGTTATTGTAACATCAAACGGGGAGAAGATATATAGGATATATAGTAGGTTTGCGTCGTTGTATAAATTTTCAGTTATTTTGTGAGTGCTACCTTTACCTTTCCGAGAGGCTTAAAATTGAAAGAATCCAAAGAATAGTAAACCTTCTACCTAATTCATACTAGCCATGAACAGTATATTTGAAATACTAAATTACAAAAATAAATGTGGTTAACATAAAAAAAGCCAATTGATTTACTAAAGGTATATGATATATGAATTATGATATATGATTTACTAAATTTTAGATATGATTTACTAAATGTATATGATATTAATGCCACCATCAAAGATTCAATTAAATGTTTTAAATCTCTCATCTAGCCACTCCAACCCCTACCTTCTACTCTTGTATATGATTACGGCCTTCGGCAGGGTAAGTTTCAATAATTTACTAAAAGACCTGGTAGAAATATTTGAACCTGAACACTTTATATTCATTTTGGTAACCTATGTTAATTTGAAAGTTAAAATCGGGAAATAAAAGACGAAAATATCAAAAAAGAAATAGGGATCGCACTGGGAGGCTGTCTCAGTACATTACCTTTCGTCTTCAACCTTGCCAGGTCCATGGGTACCGAGAATGCAACAACAAATCTATCCAGAAAGAAAAGCTACTTTGAAATAAATCCTCGGTATGCTGACAACATCACACGAATATCTACTGCAGGCCATCGAAAAGATTATGTCAAAAATACCATTTCTAGTAAACTTGTAGGAAGAGACCTACCGACAAATGAATAAAAAAATCAAAGAATATAATATCAAGCAAAAGAGAAAAGAAGCACCAAGAGAATACAAAGCTCTTGGAAGTCTTATTGGCTCATAAAAATAAATCAACGAATAAAAGATATTGGCAAATTCTGTTTCCAAATGTTTCCCAGCATTTTTAGCAGCAAGAATTAATCAACTTAGGTCACATTAAGAATTTTCAATGCTTTTGTTGCAAGTGTGTTTATGGACAACAGTGATCTGTAGACCTCTGAAAGTCCATTATGAAAACGCTAGAAAACTAAGAAAGCTCAGAAATCTAAGNATACTAGCCATGAACAGTATATTTGAAATACTAAATTACAAAAATAAATGTGGTTAACATAAAAAAAGCCAATTGATTTACTAAAGGTATATGATATATGAATTATGATATATGATTTACTAAATTTTAGATATGATTTACTAAATGTATATGATATTAATGCCACCATCAAAGATTCAATTAAATGTTTTAAATCTCTCATCTAGCCACTCCAACCCCTACCTTCTACTCTTGTATATGATTACGGCCTTCGGCAGGGTAAGTTTCAATAATTTACTAAAAGACCTGGTAGAAATATTTGAACCTGAACACTTTATATTCATTTTGGTAACCTATGTTAATTTGAAAGTTAAAATCGGGAAATAAAAGACGAAAATATCAAAAAAGAAATAGGGATCGCACTGGGAGGCTGTCTCAGTACATTACCTTTCGTCTTCAACCTTGCCAGGTCCATGGGTACCGAGAATGCAACAACAAATCTATCCAGAAAGAAAAGCTACTTTGAAATAAATCCTCGGTATGCTGACAACATCACACGAATATCTACTGCAGGCCATCGAAAAGATTATGTCAAAAATACCATTTCTAGTAAACTTGTAGGAAGAGACCTACCGACAAATGAATAAAAAAATCAAAGAATATAATATCAAGCAAAAGAGAAAAGAAGCACCAAGAGAATACAAAGCTCTTGGAAGTCTTATTGGCTCATAAAAATAAATCAACGAATAAAAGATATTGGCAAATTCTGTTTCCAAATGTTTCCCAGCATTTTTAGCAGCAAGAATTAATCAACTTAGGTCACATTAAGAATTTTCAATGCTTTTGTTGCAAGTGTGTTTATGGACAACAGTGATCTGTAGACCTCTGAAAGTCCATTATGAAAACGCTAGAAAACTAAGAAAGCTCAGAAATCTAAGAAGGCTTCTTGGAATTAAGTGGCAAAGAAATAAATCCAACAATGAGCTCCAAGCCAGAACGAAATGTGAAGGATGGAGCGAAATGGTAAGAGGAAGGAAGCTATCATGGCTAGGACATCTAATGCGAATCCCGGAATACCAGCAATAAAGCCTTTAGGAATATCTTGGAAAAGTGAAAAAGCCACAAGAAGGACCAAAGATGATATGAACATCATCAGAAATAAACTAGATCTTTTTAGAGCGAGTAACACATTTAATATTTCATTGGAGCTGACACATAATAAAGCAAACCTGTGAAGCATTCTTAAACAAATTGTGCAGAGATATTTACATTGACGTCATAGTAGCAGACAAGTCCCTCAAACAACGTTTAGGAGTACCCATAATTAAATGCCCAAGTCAATATTTTTTATTGGACTCTTTGTCTCAGCTCTTGTCTCAATTCTTGCAATAAGTAAAAATTTGTTGCAGAGAGACAACTCCTCGTTTTATTATGTTTTGATTAAACAATTCTGTCAGGATAACATTGAAATGTATTTTTTAACGATAGATGATCGTTTGTGCTGGAATAATAATCCAGCAGTATTGCAAATTAAATACACATTGAAGTCATCACTGTTAACAAATAAGTCCGAAGCTCCAAGTACCGCAAACTGAGTACATCCTTCTGATGACAAAAGTCAGAGTTGTGACAAAATCGACACAAATAGCTCTGTTTTTCTCTTTTCTTTAAACATTTGGGGAGAAGATTTCCTTTTTAACGTCCTGGACATATAACTCCTCATATTCTCAAGCCCAAAGATTGTTCCTAGTGTGCAAAAACACTTACTTCAAGGCAGATCATACCTATCAAAAAATATATCACCTCTCTTGTGTAAAAAGCAGAAAACTTAATCACATAATCCAACACTGTCTATGCTATTTTGTTTACTGTAAATAAATTCATCCTCAAAGAATTGTGCAAATGGACACTATTTGTCAAGCCTAGGGTATCAAAAGCAATGTTCGTGCTTGAAGACATGAGTAACAACACCTTTTTTCATTACAACAGCACTCAAAGGAGATCAACATTTTAGACTGCTATTTGGAGATGCTATTGCGACACAAATTATAAAGCTCATTTTGCAATATTACCTTACTCTTTTTATTCATCAATACATCTATCCGACATGCGTGGCTGCCATTTTGTTTTTTCCAACATCTTGTGATTTGAGTTGGTAAAAAGAAATTGTCGAGGAAGTCAGTGTTTTCTTGTGGTGCAGCTAATTAATTAAAATGTATTCATGCACAGTTTATCAGAAATAGGAAAAATCAACTGTGCTGTAGTATCTTGTTCAAATAGTACTTTTAAACTTAACAAGTGGATAAAAGGACTATGTAAAGTATATAATATTACATACATATCGAGACTAAGCTTGTCAACAACCACGATTCAACCTCTTGCAAAGTCACTTTCAAGTTTAGAAACTGCAGTATTTATGATTTATCTTGTTGAAGCGTCTTTAACGGCTTTACTAATGTCATTTAAACTTAACATTTCCCTTCCATTATCAAATAGGGGCTTACAGACTTTTTTGGGGGTGAAAACTGGTGATCTTTTGTTCACTACGTTGTCCAAAATCATTATAATTAAGAGTTGTGTAATTAACTTTTGTTGGCACAACTTCCTGACGATATGGTAGTCATTCGTTAAACCGATTGGAACAAGACGATTTTGTGCGACCTTAACGAAAAACAGCTTCCATACAAAATAATAATGCCGCCACTTGATTAAATGTTTGACCCATTCCTGTCATACAATTAGAGTAAGCTCGTAAAATTTTAGTTGTTTTTTTTGTCAAGAATCATTCGCAACTGGTGACAAGTATCATTAATTTGTTCAGACTTCCTTTAACTACCTTTTATTGCACAATATAGATTTTTACTGTCAAAACCATTACCTTGGAGCTCATTTAAACAACCACATTTTTAGTAATTATAGACTTTTTAATCCTTTTAGTTATTCAGGTCTTCGCAATTTAGTTTACCTGGATCGAAAATTGAAAAAAAATGGAGATATCAGGATCTAATATCAAAGGCTAAAAAGTTATATCTTCATCTTCAGATAACTACCCAGATTCCTAGGTTAAATCGTAATCCACTGTAAAAATAATGTGGCAATTGACATGTTTGAAAAGAAGCTTTACTTGATGCTTACAATGCCATTTCTCAACTTTCAACGACACCGTCGTTCAGACAAACATTTTACCCTTATTAAACGCATTAAAATAATGTTGGACTGTTGTATTTGGTCGTATTTACACTAAAAGGTTAATAAAGAGAAATGTTGGTGAGGATGAAATAAATTAACCAAGACAATTTTGTTCGACAATGAATAAGATTTCAATTACACGCTGAGAGTAAATAACTAGATTTATGAGACAACATCGATTTTTGGGCAGCTGTAAAGTAACCTAGCACATATGATGGAGGAAACGCCATTAAATACTAACCATAATCTCACACATAGTTTGTTTCGATCCTTTACGATTATTTTATGAACTTTACATGGCACCCATAATGGGACACGAAGAAAAACCCCAGAAAATTATCCATATTCGATGTTGCTTGAGAAAATGATGGATTAAAAATCCAAACTATTCAAATTGACAAAAGATATTACTACTGAAAAAAATTTATATGACGCTTTTTAAAGCTGGTAAATGTTTTATTGATCTTGTAACACATGGTAGTTTTGTTAATATTCTGCAGCCTGTTTTACTGTTGAGAAAGTTTTCTTAGAGAATTTTGTCTTTTACATTTTCTGGAACTTGCTAAGATCCGAGCGCATGTTGAAGATATTGTATATCTGGTCCCTGTTTGTTTGTTTTTCGAATATCGAGTAGTTTTGTTTTGTTTGGTCAATAATTGTAGAACAGCTTGATCTTAAACTGACTTATTTGACCAGCAAATTCGTGTGATTTATTTGTTGAATTTTGATACCTCGATGATTAATTGAAATTTAACCTTGTAACAATCCATGAACTATTCCTTTTCCCAATGGTGTGTTTATTAAGGTACGTGTGTAACTGTAACTGGATTGTAATTGACTAACTGCATATTTTTCATTGATTCCCATTATGCCTTCTTTAAGGAGAAAAAAAACAAAAAGGAAGGGATTGAGAGTTCATTTAGGAGAACGTATAGACCAGGCTAACGATTTGTTACTAGATGAAAACAGTACCCAGGCTAGTCTGTATTTAAAAATGGTATTACCGATGTTTTAGAACAGCCAAAGATGGTAGATGGCGAAATTATTAATTCTCTAGAGACTGATATTGTAAAAGTTGATGTGTTAGGGAGTATGAAATGTCTCAACCTACTCCATGAGGTGTTAGCTCCAATTACTTTTAAAGCGAGAGTGTAGGAGGCTATAATTTAATCCTTGTTCTACACCGGTAACTGCAAATTCTCAAAGCTAAGATTGTCTGTCTTTAAAGGCCAATTCCTAGAATAACAAGGCTACTGGGATACACTAAAATTAGAGCATATCGGATATCGATAGGTTTGATTATCTGAAAAGCTATCTGTCTGAACAGGACCTGAGTGTAGTTTCAGGGTTGTCTGTGGTCGGAAAACTATAGGTAGGTCATTAAATTGTTACAGGATCGATATGAAAATTCTCAAATTCTAATTTCAGCTTACATGATATCACTATTGAAATTAGGAAATGTCAAAAATGTGGAAAATGTTAAATCTGTGCGTAAGCTTTATAATGATGTTGAAAATTGAGTTCGAAATCTACTCTGTATGTCCACAAATCGTTGTCTCCTGTGGTTGGCTCATTCCCGTTTTACAAGATAGGTTGACGAGTTAACAGTACATATATCCAAAACACTTCCTGGCAATATGGGAGCCTAGATTTGTTACTTTAGTACTTCTGTGAGCAAATTCAAGCTATTAAACTTGTTTATCTTTTTCTAACCTAAGTATTGAGGCTGAATAAACCTGAAAAGTGCTACACCACCACGCAACCTTCAAAAATTAAATAATAACAGTAAAGTCTCTCTGAAAGGCTGGTTTCGAAAAAATGTGACCACCCTCTCTCACGATGTAATGTTATAACCAACATTGATCCTCGCAAAGGCATCGTAAGGAAGGGAGGCAGATGTTTTGTATGCTTACCGATTGGGCCCCGAAATAAGATCAGTAGGAAAAAGTATCAATTCATACATTGCAAGGGAAAATACAGTAATTCTATCTATCATAAGAATGAACAACAGCACTTGTTGCAAGGATTTACATAAAATAGAGCCAAAAAAAACAGTGCTTATGATACCACAAAAAAGATGTATCCACTGAGAAATCTGTACAAGTCTCACTCGCTTATGCTTGTACGAATAGAAATGGAAGAATTCTCTTGAAGAAAGCCAGAGCTAATGCTTCTGCGATTGACGGCTTCTCCACTGTCTTACTCTTATTCTACGGGACAGTGGGTGTAAAAGGGATAATTTATCCGAGAATATGAAAAATTCCCTGTGTTTAGTATTCATACGCAGAAAGAATGTAGTTATAAAGACATTCAATCACCACGAAGGAAGTGAGATTAAAACATTTTATGTGGTCCAGTTTAACGACAAACATAAAAACAGTGAAGCTTGTGTTTCAGTCGAGGCTCTTTGTGTGTCCATAATCTGTTCTTCTACAACTAACCAGCACACATCACTGGTGTCGATGTTTACCATTCTTTTACACGGGGTAAGATGAATAAAGGTGATTGTTTACCATCAATGGCTTGTGGATCTATCTTAGGTTGGGTACTTGGTGTCCCCAGAACACTTTTTCTCTGCATCACTATGGAACACATGCCATCCGTTGCTGCATTGAAGATGGTAGAAATAGAGGTATTGCTTTGAGGAAACAGGACCAACTTTTGGGAGATAGAAAGTATTTGATAAAGACTACGTTATTACCCAGTTTCAAAATCACAGTTTTTAATAATAATACTAACAACTTAAAAGCCTTTATTGAAAGTAATGAAGCCATTGTTAAAACATGAGATAAGAAGATAGATGATTGTCCTACTTTCCTGGAAACAGTCTTAAACAGGAGAATGTCTTAAAACAAGTTTTGGAAGTAGAATAGGCACACGGTCTATACGCGTCCCCCCCCCCCAGCAGCACAAAATAACTATACCTATTTTCTCCATTTCATTCAAATGACAAAATATGACCTATAAATTTGGATTTGGAAGGGATAAACGATAAACCTTAAATTGAGCAGGTGGTGTGGGAGGTGGCAAACTTTAATATTGGAGATAATAAAAACAGCATGACATAGTTAGAAACCCTTAGTGCTGATGATATTTTAACAGAAACTTCAAGACAAAAAAATTGTACTTTAATTATGAAACTTCTTATAAGTAATACTATTGCAAAAACGACGAGGAAAAGTGCTGCACCAAATGTCACCAAAAATTACAAAGTGGAAGAAGCAGATTAGACAACAGTGTTATAACACCTGCCAAAAAAAGACATTAAAATTTTAACATTCAAAAGAGTTTTACTTTTAAACTGTGCAACCATTTGTAACAATGTCGTCAAATATTAGTGACACATAAGAATTTCCTCTTGAATCAGACGAGTTTACACATTAAGCTTGAAAGGGGTAAGATAATTGAGAGATTGTGAAATTGGAAGAAATATTGTCCAAAACTTCAAATTTCTATTAAAAACGGGAATAAATAAAGATAAAAAATAACTTTAAATCATAGACTCTTTATCTTGAAGAACCTGGATATATTAGTTTACTGCAAAATAAAAAAGTAATATATTTAAATTTGGTTTTCAAAATGTAACTTTATAGGTAGAGGTTAAATTTCAGTTCTTTAAACAATTTGGAATTAAAAATTTGAAAATTTCGATATCTTTCAAGGAAGTCCATTTCAATGTTACTGAGATCATGATAATGAAAAGAAAGCAGTGAAAGTCTTTAAACTCCGTATGAAGTTATTACTCAGCATGATTACTCAGTTTGAAGGTGGTATTATAGAATCCCACGCAAATCATCATCCATTTCAAGATTTTTAGAAGAAAGCTCTTGTGTTGAATCGACTTAACTTGAAGAATTTCTTTCACAGTCCTATTGCAGGGTACAAGTAAATGTCGCTTTCCAATATTTTGATATTAAATATTTTTAGCCTTTTTGAACTACAGTCAAAAAAACATTAAAGACATTTATAAAGACTATAATAAACTGTTTTTATTTGTCTATCTAAGGTTATTTTAATCCTTCTCATAGACAAAGTGGAAACTAAATTGTTTTCTAATTGAAATCAAGGCATTATTAAATTGGCTTTGTAAAGCACGTTACTTATATTAAGCTATTCACCTCACAAAATTTATATTATGTCCAAAGAGAGATTTTTATGGAATTTAACAGTGTATTATAAGATGTGGCCCAGAGTATTCAACTAAAATCGCATCTTGGGGATCCAATGAACATGTTTAAAACCCAATTAGCTCCCAGTGTCAGGATTATGATGTAACTGTTTCCATCGGGACAGTGGATCCTTATAAAAGGCTGAAATGATACAATTTTTTTGTTGGCCTTTATGATATTGTGCCAAGTAAGAGTACCGTACAACTAAAAAATCGGCAAAGATAACCATCCTAGTCAGTAGGCATTGCAAACCAAGAAAGATTATACGAAGTTCTACTTTCTTGTCATTTTTTCCTTACTATTTTCCATGTTACAAAAAACTATATAAAACTCCATACGACAATCGATCGTCGCGTGAATTGCCAATACGACATTCTTCAGTGGGTAACCAGGCTGACATTGTAAACTATAGTAACGATATAGAAGAAATGCATAATATAGTAGACAGGGTATATAAAGCTAATAATCAAACAGGTTTTAACAGAAGTAAAACGAAAGTCGTGGGGGAAAAAATGCAGGGGGTAGATAAAGAAAAAAAATGTAATGATCCCAGGGAAGGGCTACAAAGTGTGAAAAGTGCTTTAACGTTGAACAATATCCATAGACATCTACAATGATTCAAAAAAGAATTTTCTGACAGCTTAGAATAGCAAGGAATGCTATGGTTTTATTTGTCAATATTTGGTAAGGCAAAGAAATTTCAATAATCACAAAATCCCTAATGTTTAGTATTACTACTTATTATTCTCAATGCTAGGTACTAAAAACAGTAGACAAAAAGAAGATTTATTCCTTCTAGCCTTGATGCTATTGACGGTTATCGAGAACTGGCTGCCCTGAAAAAAGCCTAACGAGTAAATGTTAAATAAAACTGAAAATATTGTAAGGTTATTCGCTAACATCATCACAAGTAAAATGATTTTTGTCAGACATACCCTTAAGATAACATTCATTATTTACTGGGACGGTGCAAGGAAAGAATTTCAGTGAGTTTGTTGGTGATCGAGCGTTATTGATTTTCATAGGCTGGCGCAGGATAGTAAAAGTACTGAGAGCAGCTGCTGTATACTGCTAACCTCTGACCATACAAAGCAAGTTTTTATCACAATCGGCTACAGAAAGTTCTATGCTATTGATCATATTAATAGACTTGACTACGTTATCCATTTTGATCGTATTGGGGATTTACCAATTAAAATAAGAAAACTTTTAAAATCTTGTTCCAGCTGTTGTAGCCAGACTGATTGTGTACCCACCTTCGAGAGTTGGTTGTACTCATCAACTCGGCTCTTCTGGAGGAATAGTTCTTTGCTGTGAAGTAAAGTTCACTTACACATAAGTCTGATGAACAAATAAATATCGTCACACTAATTATGACACAAGATTATAACAGGTGGTGTCCCCTAACAAGAGGTATACTGTCCTCTGTTAGCCACCTTCAGCCACACGCAGAGGCTAAAACGAGGCTATTTTAAATAGCTCCCATGAAGGATGATTGTTATTGCTGAGCATTATATACGAAGCTAACCGAGAAATACTAACAGAATATACCGTTTAGAGTGGCTAGTACCTAATGACAACAGGCATAACAATAATTACTTTCTTATTATCTTCGACTAAAGAAAAATTATTGATGACTTTTTGTCCTGCTTCTTCTTCTTCTTTTTCTTCTCTAAAAGAATCACAATCTTTATCATGCCTGTTTTGAGTATTCACATAGACCACTAGTTCAAGGTAACTATTTAGCTCCAGATTTGTGCTAAAAAAAGTCAATTGGGTTCAACTTCATATCCTTCAAAATCTGCTACATTACATCGTTATACTCTAAACAACTGATTCACTTCTCTAATTTTGTGCATGCAGATATACGTTTTTACTGCAAATATAAAAATATCTCAATCAATAAAGATTAAGAAAACTAATCAGTCACTGATGAAATTCTATATTAAGAGGAAAATGCCCTTAATCCTTACAACTACCGTTAAATGCCAAAGCTTAATTATTGTTTTGGTTAGGCACTTAATTTTCTAACTACTCTTGATACTCGAGGTTATGACGTATGATAGAAGTATAAACAATAGCTATAGAAAAATACGTGGCTTCATAAAGCAAAAACGGTACAGCTTCCCCAAATGAATGAGTTATTATGAACCTAGTAAATAAATAACTATTGCTAACAGTCACAGGAAAACGGTGGAAAAAAGCGAGTTCAGTTTTCTCCAATAATTCTTTCTACTAGATCTGGTGTATCATAGTCTTGACTTTTGAGGTCCTGTCAGACGTTTTAAATTTATTCCATCATCTTCTTAAATTTTGAATGCTACTTCATGCACTATTCATAAATCATATCCGAGGGTTGACAAAGTGCAAGAGATTTAGCTTCCATTCAGCTAACAGGATGCAAAGAAAAATTGATAAAATATAATATTTCCAAAACCATGTGACCAACGACATGCAGTACCAAATGGGCTTACAGGTTTTTTCATCCCGGCTCAGGCTAAAGCGCTTTTTCACTGGTCACTGGTTCTTGTTTGACTTTTACAGGTTTATCTTCTGAATGAGAGTTGTACATGTATTTTCCGCTACTGCAAATGTATGCTGTTTGGACTGTAAGATTCATCTCAAACTACTTTTTCGAAGTTAAACAATGCCAAGTTTTAATGTTATTTTTTTATGTTAATTTATTTAAGTTATATTTAAATACGAAAGCATTTTTGCTACATATGGTAACAATAAAAATGTAGAGACTCCCAATGCTCGCGCAGTTGACTGAAGTAGATTGTAAGCTGGTTTTCATCAAGTAACAAAACCTTTACAATTACGTTTTGAAGATAGAGCTATTAAGTCACAGGACCTTAAAGAGGTTACTAGTAAGTTAAGAAATGTAGCAGAGAATGGTTCCAAGCATGGATAACAAAAGAGGGGTTTGAACTCGTCACCGTACGATTAACGATTAAAAGCAGTGTGGCATCAGGATAATTAAATTTGTTGTAGTGGCATCCTGGTTTTCTGCAACATTCTGTTTGTGTTTCCAAAATGCTAAGGCTTTTGAAATGATAGGACCGACAGCTTTTTACTGCGCTGTTTCTATGTAAATAGAAACAGCACGGTAGCCGTAGAAGACTTTTAACAGATATATATATATATATATATACTCAATCTACAGACAGTACTGTTTCGCCCTTTGTGGGTTCATCAGTGCAGCACAGAGTTTCTGAGACATAACTCTCAGGCCATGTTGCCGGAGCAAGCACAGCTTATATATATATATAAAGCTTTCGATTCGGTTATCCGTATTAAAGTGCTCAATACATAAATGCAGAGCGTAATATAAGATATGATAAGTTGGAAAGAATCAAAAAACTACACAGTCCATTTCGACAAGCCTGTTTCGTGATTTTATTCACTCTTCAGGAAATGTAAAACTAAAAATAAACCAGGTGCGCTTTATATCTTATTTACAAATATTCTCGATACGCTTAAGTATAGTTTTTTCCTATGTCGGCAAGAAGATACAAGTTCGTTTCTTTTGTTCAGAGTAGCTAAGTGTGGGCGGTAAATAATGAGGTATTTTTCTTTTATGCAAAGGTTGCATCTTTTGTTCGAGTTATTGTAGGGTCGGTTTGTTGAAAGNTATATATATATATACTCAATCTACAGACAGTACTGTTTCGCCCTTTGTGGGTTCATCAGTGCAGCACAGAGTTTCTGAGACATAACTCTCAGGCCATGTTGCCGGAGCAAGCACAGCTTATATATATATATATATATATATATATATATATATATATATATATATATATAGAGAGAGAGAGAGAGAGAGAGAGAGATATGGAACTAGCCAAAGATGGAACTGGCTGATAAAATAACAATAATGGGACAATCCATACATGAACAATTCACACCACAACACAAAGGACAACACCACAAAAAACATAAGAATGAACTATCCGCAGAGAGAAAGAAAAATAATGATGTATGAAGGATAGAACTATCGTGAAGAGTATATATATATATATATATATATATATATACATATAAAATCAGGAACATGTATTCGAGATACTTATGTTGTTTCTACTCTTTTAGTATGCCTCCTCATCACCAAAGCTGTATGAATGAATTTTTGTAGAGACATATTTTAATATTTCGTAATGTTTAAAACTTGAATTTTCCCTCAAGTATTCCATTTTCAAAAAATGTTCTCATGAGGTTTGGCATATGCACGCAAAATTGTCTTTTTTTATTCAAACGAGTTCGTTAACCCTAAAGACTACTGTCTTCCAAAATGGAAAACAGAACAAGAAGATAGCGTTTATGTTTTCAGTCAACAGAACCATTTCTTCTTCGACCTAAGCATTTCATTTGCCAATGTAATTGTAATTGGTCTACAACGTCTTCGTCTCAACAGAAGACATAAGAGACAATGGTCTGTTTCTTCAAAGAAAAGAACTTGTATATAATTGACTGACAGGACACAATTGTACCCCTAAATCTACTTTGCTATTGGCCTGCAACCCTTATAGCCAACTGATGGCCCATATTGTAATTGGCCAGCTAACGCAGTTCATATTTTGCTGTTGTTACAGCTACAAATTAATTCACATTCATCCACATGATTCTATTGTAACTTCATGGTTATAATCCAAACTTTCCTGGTGTAAACCGATGGTTGACTTATGTCTCTGACTAATGGAATTTAATTCTGGAGTACAACTGTTATCGAAATGGTATCTCATTATCGTTTCATGTGACAATGATAAGTTCAGATAAGCTGGAGAGTTGGATGTTGTCACATATAAATGTCAAAAACGTATTTGAGGACATTTTTAGAAGCTAAAAAATACAACAAAATAGGATGGTTTGATAACCTGTTGAAAAATATTCCCAGTATAAATTCCTAAGAAAAATAATAAAGCGATAGCTTCCTCCAACTTGTTAGGCAAGTATGTCTGTTGGCAGATACTTTGGCCAACAGATACATTATTTTGTGATCAGCTCGAGTGCTATTCTAGAACTGGGCATCCCACGAGGAAACCCGGATATTATACAGTACTTTTTGTTCAACTTTGGCAGAGTTTAGAAAAAGCTTGTGAGGTGGGTTTGGTTCAAGGAAGGTGACGGGATTGCAGCCAAAACCTCAAATGCCTCTGTCATTTCCAAAATTTTGCAAAACAGTTATTGTTTTCATTGCAAATTAAAAATTAAGCTCAAGGACCAGACCTAGAATTTTTAATTTCCCCCCCCCCCCATTTCATGAATATTTTAATGTAGATCTGCGAGTTCCTTAAAGTATATGGCCTCTGAAATTAACCTTCGTTGAAACTGATTTTTCTTATCAAACAAATATCTATTTTTGTCAGAAAAGCCTTGTGAATTATCTTGTATAAATATAATGACCAATCTTTTCTCTGGCTATTTCCATATTCTCTTAATGATAAAGAAATTCATCTCTTATTTTAATCCATTTCTAATTGTTCTACATGTTCATTTATTTTGGCTGCAAGGAATATCTACTGGAAGGGAAGGGAAGGGAAGGGAAGGGAAGGGGTGTGTTCGGATCATAATATTAGGCAAAAGATTAAAGAACACATTCAATTTAAATCTTTATTAAATAATAAGAACTTTTATAAGTGCACTTTATGGATGGCATCTAATATTTTGCCAACATGTAATGTTTTCATGGAATTATAACAATCCCTCAACAATTTAGTTTTTGTCGAGTTGAAAGTCCATTACATTTTCGATTGTTTAGCTATGCAATACACTGTGAAATGTAATGGACGTTTTAGGAAACTAATTGCAAGAAGCAGAACTGAAAATTAAAATTAAGACCCCCCCCTCCCCATGGTTTAAAAAAGCACATTTCTTACAGTTCCAGCAAAATACAAGATCAGACTTTTTCTTTCACTTGTGTATTACATTGAATGTTAGATTCAGAAAATTTCGCCCCTCGTGCAAATTTTTAATTACTGAACGTGGATTTAACATATCTTTGCATTTTTTGTGCACAAATTACTCAGTTTAAACGCTGAATGAATATCTAGATATTCTTGTCTAGGTTTATTGGACATCAATATTATTTATCGTCAAAACATTTTTGGTTACGTCTGCCAGGTCTTTAAGGCAAGTATACTGTTTATAAAAAATAAAGATGAGCAGCAGGTGAAGTCCATTTTTCATTGCCAGTAAAAAACAAATTTTCACAACATTATAGGGCTAATCTTTAACGGATATTTAAACAGATAAGGATGGGGTGATAAGGCCTGTTTTGAATGACCACTTGTTTTGCTAACAACATATTATGGAAATTATAAAAAAATAACAATTCTCTCAATTATTGTCATACCGTAACTCATACGTTAATTGTCATATTTGCTTTTGAAAAACTAAAGGGAGTTTCACAATTGATAAAGAGCGTTTCCAGCTATTTGTACGGGGTAGGTCTAAAAAATTTATGGGGTTTGCACTCCAAGACCTCCGAGTTCCCCGTGCTCCGTACTGGATTCCAATCTGACCAACCCTCTACAAATAAACTAAATCCGCCCTCTGTTGTATACTTGACCAACAAAGCTGTCCTTGAAAGCTTTTGTGCAGTTGGTTATTAAGTTCCCGTTGTTCACATCGTTCTTCTGTGCTGTAATTAAGGAAATACTCTGTGTACCAATTATTGATTATCTTTTAAAATCGTGCTGCATCGTCCAGAGCTAATAACAACGAAACCGACAAAATGCTCTATACCTTCTACCTGTTGGTAAAATGGTGAAAAAGTCTCTCCGTCTGAATAGCCACCGCAAACTACGCAAATGTTCACGAGCTTTGACAGCTGGGATCTTTGAGGCAGACTATCAATTTATACTTATCGAAAATTGTCACTAAGTGTCTCATAACTAACAAGTAGGATGTAAAATTTTACTTCAAGAAAATCTGCCGACATAACCCTATTATTGAGAAACTTGTGATATCTCTTGGTCTACTAAAGGATGCCAACGGAAACTTTCGAAGGATAACTAACCAGTGACAGTTATAGCGTAATATTTTGTATGATCTCATCTTTAACAACGAAGAAACACGTCTGTCCTATATCATTACCCCAAATCGAACTTCAGAAAAAACGGGAGAAAGGATGTGCCATTAGTTTAAAAAGTTAAGAACAAACACAAACCTGAACGTAAATAGCATCCATTTTGGTATTATCTTTAATTTAGGAAGACAAATAATGTAGACGGAAATGTGGAATATTCTTATCTATGCAATTATTTTATCAAATTATAACATTTTCTTGCCATCCTCGTGTAACTAATCCACAGAAAAGGTTAAATATTTCACGCACAGAGATTATCGTTGAAGCAATGAACAGTCACGGAATATTTCGAACGTTATCATATTTCAATAAATCCAGAAGTAATAGAAGTAAATTAGGTTACCCTGATAGTCTGAAAGCAAGGTTTACTTTTGATGCATTCAGCAAGAAATAAACACTTGTTAAATTTCTGCCAGAAAGTAATGACTACTGAATGTTTATGTTCCAGCAAATTGTTCACACTTTGTCCGTCGTTTTGGTTTCAGTATAAATGTCTCTGCAAAAGAATTGATTAATGGAAAATTTGGAGATAGGTATGCCTATGAGATTACAAAGAAGCCTGACCAGAGCCCTAATATTTAAAAAAGAGGGATGGTTGCTACCTTTGCAGCCTTGCAACTAGTTCATACACAATGCATCAAAAGCATATTGAAACAAACACAAAATTTGCCTAATCTTATCATCAAAGAATATAAGAAAGTTGAATAATGGACGCTGTTGACAACAAGCTTTGTCCTAAAGATCCAGAACGTTGAGACCTGTTTTTATCTTTGAATGCAAATGAATGCACAAAAGAATGCGATGAAAACTGATTTTCTATCAGAAACTATTGTAAATTGTAAATTTAACCCCGAGACCTTTTAGGAACAGGTTGGCATCAGACGGGGTGATGCCTGTCTCATTGGGAGGAAGGCACTTTTAGCCTTGGTTGGTAACCCTTCTGGAGACAGTATTTTGATAAAATACCGGTGTAGTGTCATCTCATAACCAATACTCTCTTATAAAGGAAATGTAAGATGGACAGTGTCTGCTGTCACTCTGTTTAATAACACTCCCATTACCTTAGGGCTCAATGATCATTCAGGCTTGACTGATGGGTCTGACTCCAGATGATGATTTTGGAGATCTATTTCTAGTTTAAATGTTTTATAACAGTTCCAATCAAACGAACGGCTGGCAATTCCGGCAAGACCTTCAATGGTCAGGGGATGCAAAAAACCCCCAGGCTTTAGACTGACTTCACATCAGAAAAAATAGACTCGAGAGGTACTAGTACTAGCTCTCCACAGACCCCTGACAAATCTCTTACCTTCCAAACATACTCTCTTGTTATATTTCAGTAATGTTAGAGGTCTTTGTTCTAATATATCTTATATGACAGCTTTCCTTCACTCTGACTCTCCTCATATTTTTGCATTATATCGGAGAAGCACAAATGAACCCTTTTGTGATAAGGCTCTTTATGTTGACGGCTATTTACCTTCGTTTCAAGTAGATTCTACAACACTCATCTCTACAGAAAGCATGTTGTTGAAAGATGTTGGTACAGCTCTATGGAGCGGGGATTAGAATAGCTTTGTCTTAGTCCCTGCCTGTTGCTAATACGAATAACAATGGGGAATTTAGGTGGAATATGTATCTTGGAAAATTTCTTGTTGATAAGCAAAAAATGTTTAGAAGGAATTCAGTGAAATTTTGGTAGTAATTTTAATGGTTGTATTAACATAAATGAGCCACCTCAATATGTACAAATTAGACAATATAAATACGAAATTCCAAAAGCGAGTGTATAATTAGTTAATACAGTTACTTAAAGCTTACATTGATGAAGATGTAANATTAGTCTGCAGGTGGGGCGGTTGGTAAAGTTTGGTTTGTGGTCTTTTAGCGTGATAAAGGCTTCTTTGTGGGCTGTGGCGTCTACTCTGTCGTCTATTCCAAGTTTTGAGGTGATGTGTTTGTTTTCGGTATGAATGTCTTGTGTGGTGCAAGGTTGTGCTTTCTTGTAGGACTTAGTTATATTTTGTCTCAGTAGGTTGTTGTATGTTGATGGTTCCAGTTTATAAAAGTTTGTTGTTTTGTCGGCGGCGATTAGGAGTTCCCCGCTAAATTTTCTGTCTTTGATCATTCAATACTCACCACATGGACTAATTGTCCTATTCTAATAGAACTGACATAGCTGAAAAAGTTATTTACAACCGTACTCTTGCCAATGACGTTGTACAGAGTAAGCATTGTACAATTTTATCTTTATGTCCTTTTGGATCTTCTGATTTTGTTGTTATCACTGTAGGGGTTAAGGCAACTGTTTCATACCTGTTAAAAAGCCGTATTGTTGTAAGAATGTGAAATGTTATCAGGCTGACCTGGATAGATTTTGTCAATTTCTGGGCGATACTCCTTGGGATTCACTTTTGAGCATACTGGGTGTTGATCCTGGAACTGAATTCAAAAAAAGGTTTTAGACTGGCATTGAAACGTCTGTAACTAGTTGTAGTTAAAAAGTCAAACCTCATTCTCTCCTATGGTTTAGTGCTAATTGTTTTTTTACCAATTCCCACAGCAATCATTTTTTCATTTTCAACTTGATGCCTTTGAAAAGTCTCGCGTTCCTTTCAGACTGGCTAGCAATGCTAGTAAAAGGGATATTTCTGGTTCTAAAGCCATGCTGAGAAAACTCTTGGATCTATTTCTTTTCCCTCTAATAAATTTGGAAGTACAGATTTCTGGAGGATTGACAATCGTATTTTTAATCCTGGCAAATCGATTATTCCTCCACTATTTTCTTTAACCTCTATGGAAAGGCTGACCTGTTTACTAGATTCTTTTTTCAAAATCCCCCTCTAAATGACACTAGTGTTGCTTTGCCAAACTTCCACTTCAAAAGCTGATTAGATTTCCTACTCTGTCATAATAAATTCAACGTTGGTTGCAAAGGTTATTTATAGGCTTAATAAATCTAAAGTCCCTCTCTAGATTCGACTGTGGTAGTTGTGTTGAAAGAATGTGCTTCTGAGCTGTCTCTCGTGCTGTGCAAACGTTTCAATCTTGCCTGTCGGAGATTTGGTTTTCATCTACTTGAAAGGTTTCTAATATTGTCACTGTCTTCAAAAATGCAGAAAATGTATTTGATATTGGTAGATAAGGATCTGTAAGTTTTCTTGCTGTGAGCAGTAATGTCTTTAATTGACTTATTGACTAGGCATTGGTGTAAATTGTGGAGAAATTAGGCTTTTTTTAAGTTCAGTACATATTTTGAGGATCTCGTTATACTGGTGACCTTTTGATTGTCATCGCAAAAGGTATCTATCAATATATAGATGTCTAGTGAAAGACATGCTGTAGCTTTGGACATTTTGAAGGGTTTTGGTAGGGTGTAGTACACTGGCTTGCTTCAAAAGCCTTCTAGTTAAGGAATATCTGGAAGGACCTTCTTCCTTACATTAATGCCTTTCTGGTAACTTTCTTTACTTCATCAACATCTATGTTAATGGCACTGCCCTGTCTTCTAGCATTGGCCACCAGGTAAAGCAGCAAGAAATCAAACTTACAGTAGATTTAGTCTGACCTTTAGGAAATTAGAAAATAAGAAACGGAATCGATGGTGTCTTTCAATGAAGCAAAAACGCAATTGATGTCTTTCGGTAGGGGCCAGAGGCCTCATCTTTCTCCAATATTCATGTAAAATGATTCTGATGTTAACTGCGGTGTGGTTGTTTTACCTATTTTGGAATGCTCATCAACGAAGCTGCTGCTCTTATATTCTATATATTAGTGAATCTGCTTTTAAAAACGTTTTCTTTTTTATCTTCCTACAGAGTACCTTACACCTGGGGCCATTTTGTGTCTCCATAAATCTGGAAAGGTGTTCTTTCGTCCATCTTGATGTTCTGATCGAGTTCAGAGAGGTTTTTGCAATTTGATAGGTCCAAATGTTGCTGCTACCTTTCACCTTTTGTCTCATAAATGATATGGGACTTGCCTTCGTCTTATTTTTATAGGTATTACCATGGAAAGTACTTTCTTTCCTTGTCCCAGCTACTCATGTTGTGTCTCGCGTGACACATTTCCCAGAGCATCATAATATACAGTTATTGCTTCTCTTCATAATGGATGTAGTTTTAGATTATCGAAAAGCTGGATTGTAGAGCCCTTAAACGTTCAACTGCTTTCCTTTGTCCTATCACATGGATGATTTTTAAGTTTAAGGCCCACTCTGATCTCTTGGCTTAACCTATTTTTTTGTCTCTTTCCTCCCTTCTTCATCGCAACTCACACACATAGTAGCCTTTTGCCTTGTATGAATTTAAGCAAAGAAGAAAAACTTAGTTCACAGGTTATTTACTCGCTTTTATGTGTCAAATAGTTAACAGGGCTGGGAATGTGTTGGGTAAAGAAAGGCAGAAATTGATGCCCAAATTGACTGATTTAAACACCTTGAAAATCCGAAAACATGGAGTATAAGACTCATCTCTACAGAAAGCATGTTGTTGAAAGATGTTGGTACAGCTCTATGGAGCGGGGATTAGAATAGCTTTGTCTTAGTCCCTGCCTGTTGCTAATACGAATAACAATGGGGAATTTAGGTGGAATATGTATCTTGGAAAATTTCTTGTTGATAAGCAAAAAATGTTTAGAAGGAATTCAGTGAAATTTTGGTAGTAATTTTAATGGTTATATTAACATAAATGAGCCACCTCAATATGTACAAATTAGACAATATGAATACGAAATTCCAAAAGCGAGTGTATAATTAGTTAATACAGTTACTTAAAGCTTACATTGATGAAGATGTAAGCTTTAAGTAAAAATAAAATCCATTATTTAAGGATTTCATTCCAAAAAATCAGAATATGTCTTGTGGTATTACTAACCACTTTGTAGTTGTTAATCTTGTTCAATAATAAGGTACGTTATATTAAGTCACATTATAAAAAGGCATAATATAATATAATATAATATAATATAATATAATA
>RDPX01000053.1:2356998-2368405 GCA_003991215.1 Morbakka virulenta
TATAATAATATAATAATATAATAATATAATAATATAATAATATAATAATATAATAATATAATAATATAATAATATAATAATATAATAATATAATAATATAATAATATAATAATATAATAATATAATATAATATAAACAAATAATATGATACAATTTGACTATTGACTATTGACTATCATTAATCAATATTTGATTGACTGTTAAGTTATAGGAGCTATAAATTTGTGATGAACGAGAAAATTTAAGTAGAGTTGATCTAGATTTTGTTCGGAGAGAGTTAAATAAACCTTAAAATCGCTGTTTACCACTGTCAAAGTTGTCAAGTCACGGTGTTTACTTATATTGGTGGTTCAGATTATCAGATGTTTTCTAATTCATCAACGTTTGTTGCAAGTTGTCAAGTTGTCAATCGAGATAGTTATCAATTGGATTTCAAGTATTACTTGGTTGTAAATATTTAGTTTACAGACATATCTTATATCTTTAAAACTTTATTACTACCATACTTATTACTAGCGGCTTTCCTTGCATTTATTGGACACAAATATGTAACATTTATTTTACTGATTTATCCAATCTAGCGTCACTTGCACAGTCAAAGAGAAATGGCTGCGTTATCCAAATAGGAACATTTATTGACATTTGATTAAAGAAAAGGTTTTGAAAGTCGATTGAGAGTTTTTCTAGTAATAACAAATTATCCTTAGTACTTTGTCGCAACGTTCACATAGGGTAAGCGTTGCAAACTGAGACAAATCTCGTCGAGATAGTAGTTCTTTTCACAGAAATATTCTGGAAATGAAGACAAAAATGTTCGTCTTACAGTAAAAGAAACATTTTGCTTTCCCATTATGTCTCTAATCAACGAAAACATTAAAAAATAATACTAAGTCAAAGTTTTTCATTTATTAGGTTTTAGAAACTGAAAAATTTCTCTATCACCACCAAAATCAACCGCATACCATAAAGTGTGATCAAGCTTGCAAGCATGGGCAGAGCCAGTGAAGGGAAAGAGATCAAGGGGAAGGCAGAGGTTGAGATGGCGAGATACCATCAGGAGAGACATGGAGAAGAAAGGAGTGAGAGATGAACAGACAATGGAAAGACTACTATGGAGAAGGAAGATTCGTGCTGCGAACCCCTGATCTTTGGGAACCTGCAAAGAAGAAGAAGAAGAAGAAGAAGAAACTGAAAAATTTCTCTATCACCACCAAAATCAACCACATACCATAAAGTGTGATCAAGCTTGCAAGCCTGTTTTCCATTGAGAACCATCGCATCTCCGTGTGCAGTGGCAGCTTCACATAATCCGCGTCTAATTCTTAACCAAACACTATGAAAGTCGTTCAGTTTTGCAATGAGCCTTGACAAAATTGATTTCTTTAAAGGTATTCTTTAAAGTTGATGAAGGTCAACATTGAAGTATTTGGCGGCTTTAATTTCACAATGCTGACGCTATGAAAGGTCAGGATATCGAGACTGTCATCTTAAAAAAGTTTAATAACACCAATTCGGTGCTACATCCTACTTGATTCTCCACACGTTGACATATAAATGGGATTTAAAATTGGTAATTAATTCTAAGCCAGATAATCCTTACCTATTCAATAAATTTTTTGAGCTGCAATGGTCGTTGTCAATGATTTGCACACTAATATTTATTCATTAAATTCAGAATTGTGATAATTTTGAGCTTTGGCAAGCAAAAGAGTTTTTTATCGTAGACAGTGGTTTCATTGAGGACAGTGGCCCAAATACCATGAGACAGAGGGGATCCTCAAAATTTAAAGAACAATGATTTTGTGTGAGATATTAGCGCTGTTTTCTTTCAAAGAAACGGGGACGAAGGGCCTGAGTTAAGACTACTCTCTTTGCCCTCGTCATTGAATGATATTATAGCCACTGTTTCATCGTGTCAGGGTTCAGTGAAAACTATTTTTGATGAGCATTACCGGGATTAGCAGAGTAGTATTGTCCTCTTGATGCACCGTCTCTATGTAACAATTGTCTTCTGCAGGGCTCTTTAGATGGCGGCGCACATCATCAGTTATTTATATTGGTCACAGTTCAGTAAAGAAAATAGTAATTATTTTCTTAAATATTTCACTTTTGTTTTATTCTTTAGGGCTAAATATATACATATCATGGTTGTTTGGGTTGAGCATGGTAAGATGACCAAGACGTCCCTGCCATCGTACTACAACTACGAACTCCCTAAACAACCCCATGTCTTGTCTGTCGAAGACCGGAGAAAATGGGAGTTGTAACGACCCATCGCAACTAAGGATTCCCTTACCAAAAAAATTTTAAAGGACTGGGGAAAGGCAATGAAATAGAAAGATTTTTAAAAGGAGCGGCATAGTGAAGCACAAAAGGCAATTACACTACGGCACATCATTATCCAAGAAACAACTGAGAACGTATTTGTGATGATTAATAACACTAGCTTGCGACGTTTTAAAGGTCAAGCATGTAATGGCTAATTCTAGAGTAGTTTGCTATGCAAAATCTAAAAAGCATACTCATCTTGTCCAATCGGGTCAACATTTTGAGATACGAGGTTGTAAAAGAATTGTTACTAATGACCTGTAGTGCTATTTATTACCTTTAATTTTGGATTTAGTGCTTCACAAAAAGCATGCTTTTAATCTAACAAACTTCAGAAAATATAAACTATACATTACAGAAAGGCTTATCATAGATGAAGGACCATTTTAGTGACTTTGTCCTGTGCTGGGTAGCCACCACGTCTAGTTTTAAACACTAACAGTAGTCCGCAAGAAAGTTCACATACCACCGGCCTTGTCAGCGTTCTTCCATGACACCAATATTCTTGTGGAAACACTCTCCCTGTTCCTTAGTTACAGTCTCCACAGTTCTGAGGGAAATGTTTTCAAGAAAGGTTGTTATTACTGACTTGAGCGATGACCACGCAGACAACTCAGCTGGGCATCATCAAACATGGAGTCTTTCATGAGTTCCCATATCTGAAGTCCATCAATAATACCAGCCTTAAGCTTTTCAAAGCTTACCCGAAGAAACCTCTGTCCATTGGCTTTAAAAATTTTTTCATAAGTCCCAATTTGATATGTAAGGGTGGAAGAAATATTTTGTTTGGTTAAACAAGAGAGAGATTAAACATTGTGCAAATCAGGCTCCAACCCTTGTCTTAGCGGCCGTTCATGTCTGATAAAATGTTGATCATCAGCCTGACTGTCCCACAAACACAGAAGGCATAAATAGTTTGTGTACCTGTAGTCCTAAAACCAATCCAACAACCTTAAGGTCTCTACAGATCAGTCAGCCATGGTCACGCTAGTTTAGAGCAGACAGGAACTGCCCCATATTGTCGGGAGTTTCTTTCATTTGCACAGAATGGCCAATTGGAATCGAATAGTATTTTTTTCCATTATGAAGGAGAACTGCCCTGAGACGTCTGCTGTACGAGTCGACAAAAACCCTCCATTTCGTAGCAACATGGTCCATTTCCATTGATTTCATCAAATTAGCAATGTTGTTGCACGAAGCTAATGAAGAGTCTCTCTGGGTTGTGGAGAACTGTATAAATTCTTTTTCATGTTCTAGATACCAGTAGAATCTTGCTCCAGGTGCCAGCAAATTATTCTCAAGAAGACGAGAACGCGGAAGCTGTGCCGATCCCTTTGAGAGGTTTAGGCCTTGTGTCAAATCATTGAGATCTGCTTGTGTAAGAGGCACTGGCCGGTTATTCTCTTCTGGCATGTATTCTTCACCCTTTGCTCTGTCATATGTGTTACTAGATTCTGATTCAAACCTAGATTCCATTGCAATATCTGGCTCGGAAACAGGTAGGACTGGACCAGCAGGAACTGGTCTTATGGCAGACGGAACATCAGGATACTGAACATGATGCTCGTTTTTGCGATTGATTCCTTGAAGATTAGTCATGCGAAAATAATAGTGTATCAAATGATCTTTACCCTCTCTGAACACCATAGGAACAGCGAATGGTATACTTTTCCTTTTGTTATTTCTCTAATCATGCACGTTCTCAACACATGCTTTGCAGCTAATATGGGATGAAAATGGCTTGTCCTGATCTCCAAGCTTAACACCAAAGTAAGCATGATATACCTTTTTCACAAAAGCAGTTATTCTTGCAGAGCGACCAGGAAGAATCACATTACCACACACATAACAGAACCTGTCAGGATGATTTGTACATTTGTTATTACATCTGTTCCTTGCGATTTCAAGTCATATTGACTGGAGTTCAGCTTTGCTAAAAAATAAATGACCATCCAGGTGTAAACAGAACAAGTTTCAGTTTCAGTTTCCTAAACTTAAAGACAGATGCAGTTTCGGTTTCAGATTGAGGCTGCTCCAGTTTTGTTTTCCAAATAAAAACAAAGATTGGGCAAGCTACAGCCCTGTTTTTCTTGAACTGAGTATTGTTCCACGGTCAAGACCTGCACTAATTATAGCTCAAAAACGTGGCCTGACTAAAGAAAACTGATGGTATTTTTGGATTCAGCGCACCGAAAAATACACAAACCAGTTGAAAAACCTTCGACCTTTGAAAAAAGTTTCTTAACGCAGGCCAATTTAATAGTGTAGAACAAGAAAAGCAAAGAAAAAGATTAATGTTTGCTAGAATTTTGCTGTCACTTCAGCTCCATTTATGCCAAAGAATGACGATTCGTGGTTCATGTGAAGCTAATAGAGGGGCTGACGACAGTAATTTTCTTGCTTTCCTAACACTCGGCTCTGAACATTAAGGAAAGAGTTAGTAAAAAGTATAATAAATTTACTCCTCCAAGAATTCTAAATGAACGTATAAAGCTATTTAGTATACAGACAACTTGAGCAGTTATTGACAAGATAAATAGTTCCGAGTGTAAGTAGTACCTTATTATCATGACGGACGAAACAAATGATGCATCTGGACAGGAATGAGTTTTTATTTGCATTAGGTGGTTAGAAGATGAAAAAATGCACCATGAAAAGTACTTATCCATACAGGTAATGGATTATTTAAAAGCACAAACTGTTTCAGATTATATTTTAGATATCATATAACGAGCTGACCTTGATATCCAGAATGCAAAAGTGCAGTGTTATGATGGAGCAGCAATCATAAAGGGAGAGGCAAAGGGCGTAGCGGAGGTAAACAAAAAGAAAAACGGATCTTGTTTTTGTGTACACTTTGACCATAATTGTTTAAATCCGGCATGTGGTGGGAGTATAAAAAGCGTATTTGTGTCCAAGAAAACCATTTGAGATATTCAGAGAGCTTATAAAATCAATACATAGGTTACTTGAGAGGTACGATAGTTAAGAGGCTCTCCGAAATGAATCTGACAATCCATATATGGGGCTGTATGATTTATGCCAACAAGATGGGTGGTATGAGGATTGCAAATTCTGCATGACCCAAGTCTATACGCACTTTAATCTTCTGAAATTGCAAAAATGACTGTAAAACCCTGAAACAGGACCGGCTCGATGACCAACTTTATTGTATTTTGATATTATTAAGCATGTGCACAAAGGCAATGATACAAATGAAGCAACTGTAGTTAGAAAAACAAGTCAACCTATCNTCAGAGAGCTTATAAAATCAATACATAGGTTACTTGAGAGGTACGATAGTTAAGAGGCTCTCCGAAATGAATCTGACAATCCATATATGGGGCTGTATGATTTATGCCAACAAGATGGGTGGTATGAGGATTGCAAATTCTGCATGACCCAAGTCTATACGCACTTTAATCTTCTGAAATTGCAAAAATGACTGTAAAACCCTGAAACAGGACCGGCTCGATGACCAACTTTATTGTATTTTGATATTATTAAGCATGTGCACAAAGGCAATGATACAAATGAAGCAACTGTAGTTAGAAAAACAAGTCAACCTATCCAGATCACCAGTTATGATGCAACATGAATGGCTTACTTTCTCGATTCGTCAAGAAAACTCTACAAACTGATGTATTTTGAAGCTCTAGATACGGCTACAGAAATATAATCAGAAAGGTTTGAGCAAGACGGTTTCCGGTACCACTTACACCTGGAGCAAATTCTGTTATAGGCTTCCAATAAAAACCTGGAGGAGCCTGAAGGAATGCTATCTAATATACTTTGAGTTTTCCATAGAGATTTTCATCAAGATAATTTCAAAATGGATTGGGAAAATCTTGGTACTCAAGATCTCCGATGTAAAAGTGGATTTGGCACTAGTAGTCAACTGTAATAAAATCATTCTGTTTTATAGGAAACTGTCTCTAGGAAAAAGTGCCCTACGATTAGCAAAAGCTTTAGAAAACATGTTGTCGCTGAGATCATTGTGAAATATATGTATTCACTGTTAGTTACCATGAAAAAAGTAGGAGCCTATACCACAAAGTCAGTTCATAATGTAAAAAGTGTCCCACATACTTATATTCATTAGCCCTGCTGAGCAACTAATTGAAAATACTGACTAAAAATATCTATACCGCTGATTTCAACAAGTTTATATCACCAGTTTGGGATGCGGGGTTTTTTTGCCAAGAAGAGACAAAATTTATTATTCACAATTAGACCTCATTGTTATTGTAATATTTGTACCATGAATGGTGCTTTACTTATCTTTCCCCTCGTTACTTAGTAGCATTCAAAAAGGTCAGTTTGGGTTCTGGGATGCTTCCTGTGAACACGCTTTAAATGTTTTTTAAGTGTTTATGCTCGCATAGAATCATTGTAGAGGGTACTCTTTCAAAGTAATTTATGTAGTTTATTTCATCACTGGCATCGCCAAGAAATCCGTATTTCACAAAAAACTCTAATGCAGTTCCCTTATTTCAATAACTGCTTATTTGCTCTCTTCGGCAGTATATAGTGATAAAAAGCAAGCACAAGTAAAAGAGTATTCCAAAATAAATGGTGAAAAAGACCGAAGGAATGAAACACTGAAAACTGATACCAGGTTTACCTTTTTTACATTTTGAGTTCATCTCCCAGAAGAACACAGTTAAACTCAATTAGGTCTTTTTCATTTTAGTTCCTGGGTCCAGTTTCCATTCATTGTAATAACAAATTCAACCGGCAAAATTTTGAAGACATATTAAACCAAAAGGTAGGTACGAATAACATACTTATCAAATCCAGACAGTGAAAAAATGTCTTTAGAGAGTAGCAGGAGAATGATAATAAACTTCAATAAATGGATACAAGACACTTATTTATTTCCTATTTTTCCCTGGAGCCAAATTCCTCCCTTACCATTTTAAATTCCTTCTTGGGGAGCGCCAAGTTCTCCCCTTGATATCTTTGTCTAGAGTGAAGGTAGAAAAAAAGGGGAATGGTAAAGAAAGAAGATGCTGAAAGAGTGAAATATTTACAGCTTATAAGACACTCATAAACAACCCAGGATGATTTAAGGGAACTTGTAAGAAGAAGAGAGTATGAGGGTAAAAGTGAGATCCTGAATTTGACAATAAAACACTAGTCTGTTAGAGCCAATGCATAAGATTCATTTCATGATTCCTGGGATCCCTTTCTCTTCTTTTCTTTCAATCATTTTGCGAGTAAATCTTTTTAAAAGTTTCAAGGTTTTGAACGCACATAGCTTAAGTTACTTTTAATTCCCATAAAATGTACTTTAACATCGTAATATGTATTACCTCTTTGCTAGTTTGAGATACTTCCTTATTATTTGTGCGACAAATTTCATTTTGTTTTGAAACGTGTCAAAGGTAATGCTTTCGTGCTTGTTTAGTAGCAGTCACAGAAAAATAATGCGGAGGAAAAGGTCTATAAATACAAAAACAGAAAGTGTTATCCCAGGTAGACGTTAGAGGGAAAACAAGAAATTGAATAAATGTGTTGGAAAATACAAAAAAACCCTGATATTTAAAAGAAAATATCTTTATCTACTGTTATTTAAAGTTTAAATCCAAAAAGATGTGACAGGCATAGTTACTGGCATCAAAGAAAAGTAACTGCAAGCACTTTTTCAACCAAGGAAATAAAAAAATATTCAAAAAGATTAATATCATATAACAGTTGACATAGTAATATAAAATTATAAAAGACAGTAATTGCAAAAGGAAAACATGTGTCACAATTTCTTGTGTAGTGTTTGTTGGAAATGGTGTTAATAGACAATAATTTTGCGTCATATTGGAAGTTGTTCTAAGATTTATAACATGACACTATTTAAAAAACTTTGTCAACATGTTTTGCAATACTTTTTAAAAGGAGTGGAATAAAAATCTTACAAAGTTGGAGTAGAAAACACATAGGTTCTTGTAACAGTAGACAGACGAGATGGATCTCATTCTGCAGGGTAGCATTTTGATTTCCTCATCAACTGGCCCAACAATTTTAATTTTTAAAAATAAAACCTATGAGGAATTGGACTGGGTAACATTAGAGCTTGGTTGTTCATGTGTTTTTTGAAAACAGCCTATTTTTAATAGTGGGATAGCAAGTATTTCGTGAACATTTTGTGTATGGCCCCAAAACGTTCCTACCAAACAACAACAACAAGCTATATATATGAAAAAAATAATGAGCTGAGAGAGAGTGTAATCTTAACTGTAATCAATTTTTTCTAGCTAGTAATGTTGCTTTTTTCTGTCAATTGAAAATTTGGGAAAATAGTTTGCCCCAACCTGTGCAAAAAAAGTTGTTGCTTTCGGAATGGATTGTCGTTTTCTATCTGAACTATATATCAGAGGGTGGACTATCTTAATCTTAAATTGGTAAATATTTCTGAAAATAAAGCAGATACGAGCAGGAAAGTATTAGCTCTCTATGTTTCTCTTAGGGATACAATTTTTACAACTGTATTTTTAAAGATTTCATTTGCTTTTCATTCCATATAAGCTTTCAAGGCTCTTTAGAAACTCCCTAATTATGGCATATTGTTCCATAGTTAAATACAACTGCTTCTTACTTCATATCAAAATAAAAGATTGTTAGTTATACATCTATATAAGTAACTTTATAATTCAATATCTAAGTACATTGTGATCTGTCTCAGGTCTTACCTTAATCCAAACTAATCTAAGTCAATCCTCTTGATAGTCTTGGGGACAAGAAGGCGTTCTGGTGCCCTGCTGCATCAGCAGGGCAAAAGTGTTCGTCAATGGCACCATTCGTTTTGTCACCACAAAATTAAGATGAAACTTTTGCGAGCTAGCACGGAATTATGTCGCAGTATACACTACACGTTCATCACATCAAAACCAAATCAATAAAATCAGCAAATTTGTTTGGTTCTTCTAACAGTGACAACGACATAATCTTCTCTTTTCTGTGTGCGTTAGTCTAGAACAAAATCCACCACCCAAAACAAATTGTCATTAGAAGTTTTAGTATCTCGCACTGCGATGGATATTCAATAACAGACTTAAGAGCTGACGCTAATTAGTTAATGAGGAGTACTTCTGACAAAACATGAGAAGTGACGAGCTTTGCGAAATATGCCTTCGTCATCCTGATGACTCTTTAGTCGAATGCTTCTCAATGGAATGTGGTAATTGTAGAAAAAAGAGATCAATTTCATATGAGAAAAGGATATGTGCGCATGGCAAGTAAGATTGTTAAGGAGCAGGACTTCAAAAAACAGTTTTATTTGTTCGTTAAAAGGGTTCAGTTCCTGTTCAAGAGCATTACGGGCCACTCTAGTGGATATATTGTAGGTATTAGCATGATATTGAAATTAATATGTTTAATACCTTGGCTTAGTAAAACTGTCAGCGCTGACAGAATTTTCCTAATCCTTCTCTTAATTTACCAGTAAGGCAACAGTTAAATATTGTTTGGATCTCTTTCCTCCATGGTGGTCCGATTAGTTTGCTCTCATTGTTTTGGTTCACATGTTACAGAAGGTGGATATTTACACAGCCAGGGTAAAGACATTACGAGGTTCTTATTCAATCTCCAGGTCCAAGAGCTAATTCTTCTTTTACCTTACTATCACTAACGGTACAGCTTTGCTTTCTTCACTCACCACTCCACAAGTAGCATCGTAATGCTTTATTCGTGCGTGGTGCTTTATTCACTTTAAAGGTAACTTCTATCCGTATGGTCAATCTCTTGGTCTTTTGTTGAGTCAGAGGCTCAATGACACACGTATTTGGTGATCAAACTGTCTTCAACCATTGTCGCTCATATTGTATTGCAAATTTTACTTTAAAACATGCAATTCTGATGTAATACTACTGTATTTTGTCCCCGATTCGTTTCGTCTAGCTAAATTTTAATGCCCAGATTTTGTTTACTTAAAAGCAGCGCCTGTTGTGCCACTCTGTGGTGGTTAATCTTGCTCAGAGTGCATTTTATCAAAATGTATGCGATTTAAAGAATTTTAGAAGTCACTTGGTAGGCCTAAAAGATCTCGGCGCTATTCCCTTGTCCAAGACCTTGGTGACTGTGGTACCAATGGGTTCGAAGCTCCAACACTGATGAAAGATAGAAGGAAAGGGAAAAAAATATAGTAACCTGTTGCTATCAGGCTGTAGAAACAACGTATCAAAAAATAAATAAAACAATTTTGTTTCCTCCAAAAATTACAAAGGAGGCTTTTTTATAACTTTTGAAAGTACGTGATGGTCTAATTTGTGAAAAATACACTTATTCTCACTGTAAGATCGGACGAAGGGAACAGTTACCACTTTTAGCAAAGACTTTCTATCATTTTTAATTCTGTATTAATTTTCAAAACAAAAAATTCCATGTCAAAAGATAAAGATTCAGTCCTGCTATAATCAACATTGAGCAATCTAATAACCAGAAGTAAATAACCAAACAGTTTTAGAATAATAATTTTATATTTTAACAAAATGCGAAACAAAACAAATGAAAAGGGAGTTCGAATATGAACCCCCTTTTCATTATTATCTGTTAGATATGGATTTTAGCAAGATGTATAAATTGTGAATAGGACCTCTGATGTTTCGTCTATAAATGTAATATGCTAATCTGAAACAATTATCGCCGCTTAACTGCAATGCAATTCTTGGGTTGTAATATGGACTATGCATATAGAACATTTTAGTGGAATTTTGTAGTCAGCTGACAGGTGAGTATGAGCAACTAATAAAAAAAGATAAGTGTTTTAGCCTTTTAGGCGACATGTTTATCATCATGTTAACCAAGATCCTACACAATATTTCCTATTGGAGGAGAAAATTGACTTCTTTCATATCTGCTGCAATAAAGTATTTATCAATTATTCATTAGTTTCAGAGAGAGAGAGAGAGAGAGAGAGAGAGAGAGAGAGAGAGAGAGAGAGAGAGAGAGAGAGAGAGAGAGAGAGAGAGGGGAAAATATTGTGGGATTAAAATCTAGTTTATATTTATGTATGTACTCTCTTTTTTTTGTTTTTATTTTTTTTTTATTTTTATATTTTTTTCTTTTTTTTACTTTATTTATTTAA
>RDPX01000053.1:2368426-2408740 GCA_003991215.1 Morbakka virulenta
GAGAGAGAGAGAGAGAGAGAGAGGAGGGGAGAGAGAGAAGAGGAAGAGAGAGAGAGAGAGAGAGAGAGAGAGAGAGAGAGAGAAAGGGGAAAATATTTTGGGATTAAAATCTAGCCTAAATCATTGCATGTATACTCTTTTTTGAGTTGGTAGTTAAAATTAAAGGTCATAGTTTTTTCTTTTGTTAACACTGTGGCAATAAATTTTTTATTTTTATTTTTCATCTTGCAGTACAGCATGTAAAAATAATATATCTAAAGTCTGTTTTAAATGTTGAAATGCTTTTTAAGTCTATATGTAAAAACTGCATCTAACAAACTATTTCAAAATTTTAAAATTTTGATTGATTCTACAAACTTAATTGATTTTAGCGTCCGTGCTTTAACATAAAATTAAGCATAAATTTGGTAAAGATTATTCCATTAGGCCACACTCGAAGACATAGCTGATAGACAGAAACAACTGATAGCATCTGCCATTTAGATAAAGCATAAAAAGGATAAATATTTTCAAAGACGTTAACACACAACTAAACTTAACTAATCTTAAATGAAAATAAATTTTTTTGTTATCTAAAATACGTTGAAACTGTATTTCTTTACAAATTTGTTTGTTGATTTTACATATAATTTGCCTGCACTACCCTATTGAATAATTCTATCCATTCATTAGCTGGTAGGAAAAGATCATGTAGCTTTTTTTTCTTGTGGATCTATGGGCTTGATTTTCATGCACACATCAATCTCTAAAAAGCAATGAAATACTTGCTGAAATTAGACCTCCATGTAAGAGGAGATGGGAAATTTCCATTCTTGTTCGATCAATTTTTTGGTCTGGCTTGCTATCCTTTTCAGAATCCAGTTTCATAGTTTAGATCCGTCTATTTTTCTTATTAATTTAAACACTCTGTTTTAGAACCCAGTTGTAATCGTTTCTTTCCCTTGTTAATACATCATTTTTATTGAAATTTTGTCATTTTTACTTAGTATTCAACTATTACCTGGAAATGGCAAGTCCTAATTTCAAATCTTTGCAGTTTTTACGACCGTACATAGCCATGGAAAAGGCCACAGGGATAAACCCCTAGAAAAAAGCTATAGTCGTAGCCCCGTAAGCAATTTGTCGTTGTATACAATATCGTTCTGGAAGCTCCAGGGACGGCACTGGTCCCAAATTGTAACGGCTCAGTCGTTACGTAGGCGGAGAGGAGAGATATGCATGCATGAGTAACAACCTGCCCTCCATATTACAATGTCCATTCGATCAGTCTATACACAAACACTACATCCCACAAATCTGGAGACGTCATTCCAGCTTCGCCTATGTCGTTGGCATAACAAGGGAAAACAACTAATGCCAAAAAGCTTCCACTTGATTTATATAGAGCATAGCGCCAGGATTCGTTCTCATTGGTGAGAGGGATGTTCTAAGCTCATCACACAAGTACTTCCCGACTCAAGCTAGGCAGCATCCGGCCAGTAACGTGTTGTAGCCACGGTATGGTTTTCTTATTGGGTACATCAATGAAAGAATCCAGCTTTAAAGCTAGGAAGTTAGAATTTTGGACAATGATTCCTAGAATTTCTGAAAACTTTCAGGACGTCAGACTTGGAAAATGTATCCGTCATAAATGCTGAGTTCAAGAGGCTAAATGAATGCACTTTCACACTTCAGAAAACGCAGCTCGCAAACTCAAGCTCTCTGCAGGAGAAGGACTATACGTTCTGTCCCAGGCGAAGACCTCCAACGACCTACGAGGACACGCACCGGGCTTCACAGTGAAAAATAGCAACAAAGGCACTGAGCGACTCCTCCATCTTTGCCTGAGTATGATCACAGGCCTCGTTACCCTTGACAGCTTGTATGTCTTACGCTTTCCCCTACATCCAATGCCAAGAACGAACTGTACGTGAACCTCGCGATTACCATCAATAGTATTGCCTGCAAGGAATAATTGGTTCTTCTGTGGGAATATAACGTCAAAATGAGTGCAGATTATTCCTCTTTGCCCTCCTGCCTTGGACAGTTTGGTGTAGGGAACAAGAGCAAGAAGGTCATTGACTTTTCGAGCTGTACGACTGGTGCCAGGTATGTCGGTCGGGCTTCTTTAAGATTGATCGATACAATAATAACACACATACCCAGTATGTATAGAGAAAAACCTTGTGTCGATCGAGTTTAGCCAAACAGACAATGAAAAATTATACGCACAATTCTTAATTGTTATTCAGCTATAACACAACATCTACTTCTAAACCCTAAATGCAGTGACAATTTCAAGCTCTAAATTATAGTCTTGAGTTTTTATGATTTATAATCAACTGAATGGAGTAGTTCCCTGCATCTGGTCAATTAGATATTTCTTTTACGCTTGAATAAAGCGTATCTTTAAAAGAAAGATAAAGAGAAATTGTTTTTTTGTGGCTACATTTGTTCTTTCTTTCTCTTAGAAAGATATTTTTAAGAGTTTATCGTCAAAAAAATGTAAGGGAAACAAATTTTTGAAAATCCTTTTACACATAACTTTTAATTTTTGTGATCAATCTAAAGGTGTGGTGCAATACTCCTAATCAATAAGAGCTTTCATGCAGCTTACAAACCTTTTCCACTTTCTCTAATTCATTAAATTAAAATTTGTAGTAAATAACTTAATACATCTCTTACGGATTCGCTTAAAGAGCATATCATTAAGACAAAGATACAGGGCCAGTATTTATTTGTGCTTATATATATTCTTTGCCTCCATAATGAAAACAAATCTCTTAGCGACAGGTTTGTAAAAGTTTGTCATTAGAAGAATGTAAGAAAACATTTTTAACCGCAAGCAAGTGTTGCCACGCTTCTACATCTTTGAATTTTCCTTGTTCTTGTTCTTGGACGATTTCTCTTTTCGTTATAGACAATTGACATAATAATAGACTGGTCCTTAATGAGTGCCCTGTACGCGTGCTCCATTGTATAATAGGACTATAAGTTGGTCAATTCTGAAACTGAGTTGAATGTAGATCTAATGGGCACCCATCCATGTATTAAGTGAAGTTCAGAGGTTTTTCTATAGACGCTTCTTTGCTCAGTAATGTTCAGTTATTTTTTATAGACACTTCTTTGCTCAGTAATGTTCAGTTATTTTTATAGACACTTCTTTGCTCAGTAATATTCAGTTATTTTATAGGCACTTCTTTGCTCAGTAATATTCAGTTATTTTATAGACACTTCTTTGCTCAGTAATATTCAGTTATTTTATAGGCACTTCTTTGCTCAGTAATGTTCAGTTATTTTTATAGACACTTCTTTGCTCAGTAATGTTCAGTTATTTTTATAGACACTTCTTTGCTCAGTAATGTTCAGTTATTTTTATAGACACTTCTTTGCTCAGTAATGTTCAGTTATTTTTATAGACACTTCTTTGCTCAGTAATGTTCAGTTATTTTTATAGACACTTCTTTGCTCAGTAATGTTCAGTTATTTTTATAGACACTTCTTTGCTCAGTAATGTTCAGTTATTTTTATAGACACTTCTTTGCTCAGTAATGTTCAGTTATTTTTATAGACACTTCTTTGCTCAGTAATGTTCAGTTATTTTTATAGACACTTCTTTGCTCAGTAATGTTCAGTTATTTTTATAGACACTTCTTTGCTCAGTAATGTTCAGTTATTTTTATAGACACTTCTTTGCTCAGTAATGTTCAGTTATTTTTATAGACACTTCTTTGCTCAGTAATGTTCAGTTATTTTTATAGACACTTCTTTGCTCAGTAATGTTCAGTTATTTTTATAGACACTTCTTTGCTCAGTAATGTTCAGTTATTTTTATAGACACTTCTTTGCTCAGTAATGTTCAGTTATTTTTATAGACACTTCTTTGCTCAGTAATGTTCAGTTATTTTTATAGACACTTCTTTGCTCAGTAATGTTCAGTTATTTTTATAGACACTTCTTTGCTCAGTAATGTTCAGTTATTTTTATAGACACTTCTTTGCTCAGTAATGTTCAGTTATTTTTATAGACACTTCTTTGCTCAGTAATGTTCAGTTATTTTTATAGACACTTCTTTGCTCAGTAATATTCAGTTATTTTATTAGGCACTTCTTTGCTCAGTAATGTTCAGTTATTTTTATAGACACTTCTTTGCTCAGTAATGTTCAGTTATTTTTATAGACACTTCTTTGCTCAGTAATGTTCAGTTATTTTTATAGACACTTCTTTGCTCAGTAATGTTCAGTTATTTTATAGACATTTCTTTGCTCAGTAATAAAATGAAATAAATAAAATACTAGGCTCGAGCTTATAGATTGAAGGTTTTTCAGTCTTGTTCTTTTTCTTTTTACTATTGGTTTTCAATTTTATTAATGACAGAAAGGAGTAGTTCCCTACAATGAATCAGATGATACTTTCATTTCCTTTACAAGTTGTTTTTAATTTTCTCTCATATTCAAAAAGTTTAAATAGTAGTAAGAGTAGTAAGCTTAAATAAAGGCTATCCCCAAGAGAGAGATAGAGAGCTAATAACATTCTGATATTACATATGTTCTAAGTAGTAAAAATTAAATAAAAGCTTTTACAGAAATGCTTGTATGAATCGCATTTTTAAGAGAAGGTAAAACGCCTGATTTTTTTGTATTACACTCTTGATTTCCAAAATTTTTGATCAATGCAAAGGAGTTCTTCCCCTAATCTGTTAACCTTTCATTCAGTTCATGCTTAATTTTTTCAGTTGGCATTTATTTCTAAAAGTTAGAAGGGTGGTTAAAAGCAAATGAAATCTCTACGGATAACCTTTTAAACACCGTATCCTTGAGGGGAAAATGGAGAGGTAATAATTCCTTGCTCTTACAACCTTTTGAGGGGAACATTTTGCTATTTCTGGTCAGTTAGGGCTGTTAGTAAGTTCACAATTTTTCCCAAGTTTCTCTGCGTTTCAAAGGTTTTTATGGTAGTAAATATCAAATCACATGTGTATGTGTTAAATTGATTAGTTTGAATCATTCCATTGTTGAAAATCATGTTAAATACATAAAGTACAAGTCATCAATTTTTTTGTACTTAAATATCTCGGTCACATTTTGAAACGATTTATTTTTGTTGACTTTTTATTTATTATTATTTGAATCTACGCATTTTCTTGTAAAAAGGTAAAATCAATGTGAGATCTTTTCGGTTTATAATTGATTCCAGATGATACTGCCACCTGTCGTATTGGAAACTTTGGTATATATTTCCTTTTTCCATCAAATGAAATCACTTTTCTGTCACGATCATATTGACAGAAGTAAGACTGGAAGCATTACTAAAACAGCCTTTTTGTTTTTGAAATGCTACTTGTTCAATTCTTCACATAACTCTCAAAATAAAGAAATCATGTGTATTGCAAGAACAGCTTGAATTCATTGAAGTTACAGTTGATGCTTGTAAAAAAAGGATTTTGGAGACCAAAAGCAAGACGTTTCATGACCCAAAGGTGAGTTCCAAGTTGTATTGTGATTGTTTTGACATTAGTAAGCTTTGTCATAACATGCAGTATCTTTTAGCTTCATCTTCCCCTTTCTTTTATATTTTTTGTTTTCATGTTCCTTGGCTTAGCTAGACAGCTAGAATAACAGCAAGATTATCTAATACTTGTGGTACCAAGCGTAATTAAAGGCGGTAAACTTATAACCTGAAGGATAAGAGGAATATTACTCTTGTGTCTTTTGAATGGCTTGGATGATAAGACTGGCGTTTCAGGAAATAGAGGACTTGCTGTGAGGCCAATATGATGGAGTGTAATGTTATTATACAATTGTTTCTTTCACAACATGTTGTATAGTGAAATATAAAAACAAAATCATAAATAGTTATTTAATGAGAAAGCATCTTTAAAATATTTTTCAGAAAATTTGTGACCTAAAAAGGATGAAACTGTATTCTCAAATACTTGTTTAGAACAAGATGTCGATGTCAGAAAATGAAGTTGCAAATTTTGTAGTAATTTATCAATGGTGACAACGTCAGGGATTTTCATATTGTAGAGGATAATTGAAATATGTACTTTACCATCTATATTTGGTTAAAACTGTATATTTTCCTGGAACAAATAAGTCGATTTCTTTTTTACAATTGTCTCGAACGATCGTAATTCGTTTTCTGTCTTAACAATATCTCAAAAATGAAAATAATATTATTTAAATATCTCTATTGGAAAAATCCCAAGTAAAAGTTTTCCCTATCAAACAGTATTACAATGAAGCAATTTTGCTTCCTGACCATCATTTTTGACGCAATTCCACTTTTCTTCCACGACCAGTGCTCGTGTGTATTGGAGAGTAAGTACAGGAACATCCAAAAATTATAGTTTTCAACTCAAGTTTGAATTATTTTTTTTCTGTTATGATGCTTACTTTTGGTGCACTTCAAGGACATTAAAACTGATATGTTTGGCCTTTGCTCAGTCCGATGCGTTTGAATGTTAGTTTGGTTTATAAGTAGCTTTAAGAGTTGATTTACATTGCTTTAAAATATGTAATTTTCTACCGTGGATACGTTTGAGGGTAGGGTTTATTCTCCAAATGTTAGCAATATGACTTTCTAAAATAATCTGTATTATTTGGACAATAAACTGCATTGTAACAAAGTTGTGGGTAAACAATTAATATGCATGCCAAATCTGTAATAGAAAAGTGAAAGAAAATCATAAGTTTTTCAGAAAAATCAGAAATCCGATATAAGAAAAAATGTGAATGTTCTAAAAGAAGTTAAATAAGGATATAACTTTAACAGTGTTTACTGAATTAGATATTTGAGCAATGAAGAAAAGGATCATGACTTGTTTCGGATGTTGATTACGGATAATGGATAACTTGAATATTTTAAAGTCACTTAGAATACTGTTGACGCTATTTTTAAATAGTATAGGTTGGTTTCAGAAATTTAAGAAGTAAATTGTGGCTTGAAAGAAAAACATCTGTTGCACACAGAAAAGACCCAATTAGTCCATGTTGAGAAAAATATCCCACGCATTTTCTGCTAGAAGGTTTATAAGTAAACTTAGTGTATAATTTCCAAGGATGAGATGGCGGTTTGATCTGATAAGACTTCTTTCTATACTGTTAAAGAAACCGAAGAAAGAAGTGCCACGTTAAAATCTACTAACCTCGAAAAATAATCTTTTATTATGACGCTTGGCGGACAAAGTTTTTCTGTACAATAATGCTATCAAGGTAATATTCTTTATTTTGTTTCGTAGCATTTTCTTAAAATGCAATGATGAATTCCAAATTAATCCTTGAGCCAGTCAAAAACCTTTGAGGAAAGTTTGGAATTTCTAGAAGATTCCTCTGCAAGGATACTTTTGAGTAAATGTATAACTTGGCGTTAGAGGATATAGAAGTTTGCTAAAGTTGATAATGACTTGACTCTATTTCCTTGTAAAAATAAAACTCAGACGTTCACCTTGTCCTGAAACAAACTGCTTAGTACTTATGTTTGCAAACAATACAGCGAGTTGTTATTAACTTTGGACATAAACGAAAGAACAACAGTAAGTAATTTAATATATTCTAACTAATATTTCAGGTGATGCCATAATGAATAACAGGTTTTCTACTTGTCGGTTAAACATTATGGTGAATTAATCAGATGCCCTGATTAATTGATTCATAGAAAGACACCCTTGATATCCTGGAGCAATTATTCTTGGAAACGAAACGATAATGTTAAATGATCTTTTAAATATCAATGCCAACCTCGAGATCTTACACCAAAGATCGATGAAGGAAAAGAATATCTGTTAATAAGGTAGCCGGCACTGCCGGGGCATCTTGTTGAGCGGTCAAAAAAACCCATTGAATTCTGGCTCTCGGGACAAACAGGTCAAATAGAAATCTGACTTTATCTGATCCTACGTGTATGGGGTCGCTCAACAATTCTTGTTAATTTAACTTTCGCTCTGTACTTTTTACCTTCCAAAACTGTCTTTGAAAAATAAGATCACCTATCTTAAGCGCAGGTCTACAAACTGCCCTGAAAACAAATTTTGTTTTACTACTTTGCCTGGCTGATTAATTTTTGAAATGTACTGTAGGTCTCTGTCTTTTAGTACTGTCCTACAAGATCCCATTTTTGACTTGGGAATCATCTTAAAATATAACATCGCCTATGCTCAGAGCTGGACTGTACAGTACCCTAACAACAAATTTAGGCTCAACACATCGCAACGCTAAGTTAATTTTTGGAATGAAGATTTTTTACATTTAATTAAGGGTAGACATGACCCATTTCTTCAGTTATGGTGAGCGCCTTGACCGGTGTATTAACATATGACATATTCAGTGGAAAGCTGCAAAGAAGCCCTATACCAAATTTGATCTTGGTACGTTGCCTTGTGTATAATTCAATTTGGAAAGCGCGCATACAAAAAATTAATTTTGCTGTCTTTTTATGGGGGAGAAAAAGGTTAAACTTTGTTTTAATGCCAACTTTTATTAGTAAACAAGTAATTGATAAAAGGGAGTAAATAGCTTTGGCACCCTCCTATCAGCTTGAATGATTTTTTAAACCAAATGGGGTCTTTACTCAATTACAACAGCTGTTGGTAGATAAAACACCCCCCCAAGAAGTCGGTAGTATCACGAGACGAATCAAATGATGACTGTTATTTCGTTGGTAAATATATAGATGAAGATCCATCTGACATGAATGGCATAGGAAAACAAAACTTCAAAATATCTCTCTCTTTCATTCACTTTTTATTGTCGAATGATTCCTAGGATTGCTATATAAAAGGTAAAATAACCTCATCTTAAATAGATTCAAAGTTTACTCAACTATGTGATGCCCTCTTGTATTCTTTTACAAAACATCTGCTTATATACATGATAATAAGGATTAAACTTAGTTTGCTCTTTTAAGTAAAGATACGAAAACTGATATTGAAATAAGTATTTATTGCTTAACCATGAGGCACCCAATAAATATTCACTTCGCTTAGCTAAAGTATGGGTGCACCTTGGCGGTACTCTTTAGTGGCTACTTTGTGTATTGTTACTTGGCAGCTGGAAGCATTCTTTGTGTTTCTGCAAAACTCAGTATACTTTACATAATATTTTGTCAAAATAGCATACCAGATAGAGTATTCCGTCCCTACTGCCATCCGTTGAACTAAGTTTAGAAATTTCACCGACGACTTAGGATAATCATCAGCATAATCTCATTAGGTGCCACTAGTAATTCAGATGTTAATGTAAACGTGTGTATGTACTTAGCTGCTGCTTTTAAAACCACCGGGGGCGGCACAAGTTCTAAAAAAAATTCTCCAAATCGACGACGAACCAGATTCAAAATCACAGGAACGACCAGATCGATTTCTTCCATGGGACGGAAGAACAGCTTGAAACAAAGGCTATTCGTTACCAACCATTCAGTAAAACCTGAATAGTCAGCATCCAGGCGTCACCACGTGGAGGTTGCCTTCTTGGACGCCCATGTAAACGTAACCACCACCACTTGTAGGAACAATAGCTACCGATAATTATGCACTCAAAGTGGTCCTACCTACAAACTATATTTGTTCTCTAGAAATTCATTATCAGTCTCGTTTTCAGGATCTCATTGCTTCCCCCCAAATCGAGTGAAACAACTGTAAATTATGTGATTTAATTCGATTTTCGGTACAGTCTCGAAGGGAAACTCTTTTAGTCAACATGCCTCCTTGGCTATTAAGTCCTCTTTAGTTCGTAACGATTTCGATTTATTATGATAGGTAAATAGTTTTCCATGTGATTCCCTTCTGCAGTACATTTGCTATTTAAAAACAACTGCCACAAAAGACCAGGATTCTTGCTCATCTGAACCAGTTAACGGTCGTGTTTTTTAACACATATATACATATTTATAACTATCTATCCATCTCTCTCCATATATATATATATATATATATATATAAATAATTAAAATAAACCTTATTTACTGCAAATATCTTGTTATTTCAAATAGTTGGGACATGGTCATCAAATCTAAAGTTACACTTGCTAGTAAGCTTGTCTATTCACCGATTTAAAGGCAGAGATCATACATGATGGACTGGAATTACCCTAGTCGTTGAAGAATAACCAACGAAATTGTGTCATTTGTCCATGTCATTGCGGTTTGTATTTCCATATGTTATATTTCCTTTAGCAGTGCACAATGATTGCTACCTAAACATATTTATACATATGTCTGATGAAAAGTCCATTTTTGTACATTATTCCAGCCCCAACATATTTTAACTTGCCCCTGTCAAATTTGTTGAGACTATTCTCTCTTTGACTTTTGCCTATCTTTCGCCACTATGTTTAGCAGTGTATTGATAGCCAATTAATAGCTATAACAATTTTTGATGGATGCCCTTTCAATTTTAATCAATTTTAAGAGAGAAAGTAAAACATAAGCTATTGTTTGGAGCACAGCTTTAAGTACTAGTTTTTTTATGTTATTTCAAGACTGAATTTGAGAGATGCTCAAGATATTCAACAGTTAGACCAACCATAATAATTAATTTTGATTGTTCAAAACTTTTGAATATCCCAGACAATAATTGTGAAGGTATCGAAGCGACTTGGAAAGTGAACTGAACGGCTGACACCTTGTTAATCTTCACATCTGATAAACACAGCGTCAAGGATCTTCAGTCCAGAATATCCATATTTGTAAAAGGCGTACAAAGGTCTGGAAGTCAAGTTATATTCTTTCATTCTGCTTTTTCAATACTATACAAAAACCATTTGTATAGCCCTGTCAAAATATTTTTGACAATAAACGTATGTTTTACTGAAAAATTGTAAGCTTTAAACTTTATTGTCCTGCTGGAGAGGTTTGCTCACCTGCAAAACTCTTTTCAGCCACAGTTTCCATTTCCAAAATCTATGTTCTATCCTGTACCAAGCGGTGAGTCTTGATTCAGCCGAAAAAACTGGCTAAAGGTGTCTTTTCTTGAGACTACTATTGGGAAAGTTGGCATGAACATATCTTGCACCAATGAGCACGTTTTGAATTATAATTGTATCTTCAGTAAAATTACAAGTTGGTAAGTAATTAAGTAATTAACAGTTGCTTATGGTATAATAGTTTTAGGAGTGACTTATTGCCTTAATTTCATTTGCTATTTTGCAAAACAAATTCGCAGGTTGCCATATTTTAATTAAAATTGTTAAAGAATGGCTATGTATTTTCACCAGGTGAGGGTAGTAACTTCGGATAGCAACTTCCCGAAGAGCTAAAAGGCGTTCTGAGAAATCCATTGATTCATTTATGTTTTTTGTGATTTGGCAAACGGAGCAAAACCACTGTGCAAGTGAACTTATGCAACGCAAAACAGTTTAAAGCAATGTTGTAAGAGGATGAAAGACAAAGCAAACTTGAAACCAAAACACTGCAAAATAATGGTTGAAAAAACAAATTAATAAGAACACCAGAAAATGAAGCAGTTGATTAATGTAAAAAACGTACTTGCATCTCAACCAAGGAAACAGTTATTGCAAAAGTGAAAAGGAATAAGTACTTTGTTAAAATTTAAGAGAGAGGATGAGAATAGCTAACTGTGACTGTAAACAAAAAGAATTAAAATAGTCAAAGTTTGTTTTGACCATTAAATGACGAGGGAGGAGATTAGGTTTGTTCAAAACAGACAAAGAAGACTTTAAATAGAAAAAGATGTATGACTGGAAAATACAAAGTGGAGAAGTAAAACTCAAAGATTGCCTGAAGGTTGTTGCAAAAGTGAAAAAAAGAATAGCTTCTCATATTTCATGAGGAAGGATGAGAGCGACCAACTGTGAATGAAAAGATGAAAGACTGGAATGACCAAAATAGGCCATGGCTGATGAATGAAGAGGGATGCTGATGGCAGTACATAACAAGAGAGAAAACAATTGAAACAAAAAAAGTGACATGATAGGAGCATTTTGATCAGAAGAGTCAGGGAGGGTCCCAGTATGACAACTAGGCTCCTACTAATATCAAGTTGATCAGTTGGAAAACTATTAGTAGTGGGTCGTCTATTCCTAGTAGTTATGCAGAGAATATTCCCGGTTTCTGGAAAAATAATGTAGCTGAGGGAGCAGGAATGTTATCTTATTAATACATATGCTTTGTCTTTTGAAATATAAGTTGTGGTGAGAAAGAGTGAAATACTTAAAGAGAATAGCACAGTTAACAGAGAAGAAAAAACAAAGACATTAGAATTTCATAAAAAGCAAAATATCCAAGAAAGAATTTCATTAGTACACATGTAATAAAAACTTATTTTTTAGCATTAGGCATGAAACACAAGTAATACAGGAATATTTAAGGAATAGGTATGCTTAAATTTTTGTGTACACTTTGTTGTTAGTCTCCAAAATTCTGGCAGAGGAAGAGTTAACACAGACATTAAAGATTTATCATCATTAACCCCTAACCGGATATTTAACCACTCGGTGATATTGAGGGTATGAGAAAGAAGAGAAAGCGCTATTGCAAGCTGAGAATCAAAGTGTCACAAAAAAGAGGCCAGAGGAAAAGAAATGGATGACTGAATATTTAATTGGCCTTATAGACATTAGAGCCAATTGTTATTTTGCGCATTTTGTATGCTCTGTGCACATTCTATGTTTTATGCACATTCTATCTTCATCATAAAACGTATCATCGTCATCAATATTATCACTTGGTCCTCGATTTCAATTAATTAGGTTGTGCGATTTTATGTATTTTATACAACCCCCCCTTCCCTTTTATGTCTAAAAGCTGGATAAAGATAACTTCTTATATAACAACCCCCTAATAACTTCTTATACAACCTCCCCCTTTTATGTCTAAAAGCCGGTCATAGATAACTTCTTACTCACTCAAACCTTATGTTTATTTACAACGTCATCTTCAGGTCACAAGTTCTCATCGATTATAACCAAACTCAAAACGGTTGCAAATGTTCTGTCCTCTGTGCAGTAACCCTATTATCTTATTGTAATGAGGTGCGTAATCTTATTCCATTTTTATTTTGAAGTGATAATTTACTGACGACGTAGAGCTCAATTAAAATGGGATCATTTGCAACAAATGTCAAGACCTGTTTTGGTTTTGTGTTAGATAAAGTTTTGACCTTCCCAAAAGAATCGAGCTAATGTTGTCTTCGCCTCCTGTTTCAAACTGAGTTAGTGACTCTCTTTGCATCTGCTTTAGGAGTAGTTGGAGTGTCCAGTGGGCAGTCTTGTTACTTTTCTACCATGTGTTATAAGAGTACTTTTTGAATCTGTTTTGAATAGATATTGCTCGTTAAACTCCCTATTTTTAAGTTAAGCAACATGTACCATATATTTCATATACTGTACACTAGATTTTTCATGTGTATCTATTACATTTTACGGTTTCGATCATTGTTTCAATAAGCAGAATTGAATATTGCATTTCAAATGATGTCTATGTTGGCCGATAGGACTTTCGCTGGGACCTGTATGAACTGAGATGCCAGAAACAAATGACAAAAACCAAAGTGAATCAACGATATAGTAATAGCATGACGTTAGTTTTTTTTATAGGATGACGTTTGTTTTTTTGCTGAAAATCATAAAATGTGTTAATTTTACCTTTTTTTGAAGTCCCTACTTATTGAGAATTTAACAAAAAGCGACAGTCGTGGAAAATCTTTTAAATAAAGCAAATCATCTCCTCCACATTGTTGGGACCTGTAAAGTAGAGAGTTTTAAGAGTTGTTACCCAAAAAACTTCACTCTCTAAGGGTGAGCGTAACTTTGATTCCTCTCTAGCACAATGCCCCAAATCCTGTTCTTGGCCATGATGGCCTTGGCTGAGAAAATGTTGGTGAAAAATAGATTGTGGCGCATCCTTACCCTTAGGCGCTTTTTATCGCAGTTTTTGCAGTTGTTCTTTCATACCAACCCTAAACTTGTTGGTCTTTTACCTCACCATTTCAAATACACACTTTGTATTTCAACATGTATACTACATTATTGCTACTGTTATAATCAAATTGGTAGTTAATCTTCACTGTGTTTTTGTTAGACACTTGAGATTTGTCGGTATGTATATCTATATATATAATATATATATATATATATATTTATGGACAAAACACACATACATGAATAAAGTATATATAATTATGTCTCATATTTGCCCTAAGGATCAAAAGTTACATTGAGATTTCGTCTCACTTTTTTTTAAATCAACATTTGTAAAACTACTTTATCTCCCTTTACAAAAAATCACAGAAAAAGGGCCTTCAACCAGACAATTTGCCCAACAACAAAATTCACTATGACGGTACTATGAGAATAAAACATATTTGGCTTAACTGGTAGTAAACAAGAAGCTTTTAGATTGCAAGCCTTACAAANGGTATATATATGTATATATATGATATATATATATATATGTATATATATGATATATATATATGTATATATATGATATATATATATATATATATATATATATATATATGGACAAAACACACATACATGAATAAAGTATATATAATTATGTCTCATATTTGCCCTAAGGATCAAAAGTTACATTGAGATTTCGTCTCACTTTTTTTTAAATCAACATTTGTAAAACTACTTTATCTCCCTTTACAAAAAATCACAGAAAAAGGGCCTTCAACCAGAGAATTTGCCCAACAACAAAATTCACTATGACGGTACTATGAGAATAAAACATATTTGGCTTAACTGGTAGTAAACAAGAAGCTTTTAGATTGCAAGCCTTACAAATATCAGTGTGACCAAAGTTGTTTAGTACAGATAACAATTGTTTAAATCCTGTATCCCTGTGTATCAAATTATTTCTTTCTTCTCTTTATGAAACAAAAAGGAATCGTACGATGTTGTACACATTTAAAGTTTTACTTTTGGTATTTTCCGCTATTATTGATTTTTATTCACATACTGAAAACTTGTTGACTTCTGGTTTTACAGACAAGAAAATATGCCTATTTGAGTCTTAGTCCTATAATTCAATACGTCACCTCTACTTTCTGTTCAAATAGAGTCTACAATAAATCAGATATTGTGTTTGGATTATTGACTTAAACGGATGTTTTAGATCAATAGACCTTGAATAAAATACACAGATATCAAAGAATAGCTTTTCTTTCCCTGCTACTGTTATGGAGTTAATACAATATCGTATATTTCAGGGTATGAAGTAAACTTCACTAAAAACAACGCCCAAATTTCATTCTACATTTTGCCAAGGTTTTGGGTTAGAACTGTGGTACAAGAAGAACCCTAACTAAACACGGAAACATACATGTCAAAGTTTAGATCAATAATGACAAAGACACAATATTAGGAATTGTTTAGATTAGTTATATTGTAATTTTTTTCATCAATCACACAAAAGCAAAAACGAAGTTATGATGAAATAACATTAAAATATTTCGGTTACTGATTTTCTATTGGCACATGGGATTAAAAATTTCGTCCCATCAAGCAACTTATCTAAAAAATTGCTAAATTTTAATAATGACCAGTGTGATTAGTGAATAGTGATCGGAATGGGTTGAGGAAACATTCTCCTTGCATTTTGTATTTCGTGTTTTGTAATTTCTGTCTCTTTTTATCAGATCTAAAACGAATCCTGCTATGATGGTGTTTTTTATGTATCAAGAATCATCTGACCACTAAAATATAAAGTATATAAATATATATATTTGACACAGGAAATGACTAAAGAAAGTATCTCAACATTTACTTGAGTAAATCAAATTTTTATTTATTACTATAACAATTTGATTTACTCAAGTAAATGTTGGCATACTTTCTTTAGTCATTTCCTGTGTCAAATATTATTGTTGTTAGCTGAAGGAGTTTGTCAATGTTGGTTTGGCTTGTTTCCTGTGTCGAGTATATATATATATATATATATATATATATATATATATATATATATATATGTGTGTGTGTGTGTATATATATATATATANCTATGATGGTGTTTTTTATGTATCAAGAATCATCTGACCACTAAAATATAAAGTATATAAATATATATATTTGACACAGGAAATGACTAAAGAAAGTATCTCAACATTTACTTGAGTAAATGTTTTTTATTTATTACTATAACAATTTGATTTACTCAAGTAAATGTTGGCATACTTTCTTTAGTCATTTCCTGTGTCAAATATTATTGTTGTTAGCTGAAGGAGTTTGTCAATGTTGGTTTGGCTTGTTTCCTGTGTCGAATATATATATATATATATATATATATATGTGTGTGTGTGTGTGTGTGTATATATATATACATATGGTATACTTAAGCTACATTACTTTATTGCAACTTCAAGTTTCTTGAACAACCCATTTGTCTGGTAAAGACAGAATTTGAAACTAATTACGTCATAAGAAACAGAAGCTACCGCTACTTTCAAGATGCTAAGCTTTAAATTAACAATTGTAAATTTTATGTAATATTTTGTGATTGGAGCAATCGGTGATATGAGAAGATAAAAAAATACCTTCCCTCATTTCACGTATTTCGAAGCAAGTTTGTTTTTGAGCCCACATCTCAACTCAACAATAGCCCACTGGTTTGAAAACATAGCAAACAATCCAGGATCAAGATTTTTTAAATTTCACATTGTCGCCTTCTACCTGTCAATTTCAAAGCAGTTTTTAGACACATCAATAAAATACTCGAGATCCTTCGGGAGTATAAGTGATGAGCTCATCGATGTCAGACCAAGTAAAAAAAGAATCTTTCTACCTTATTTCTTGATAACATCTTATTTTTCCCTGTTTTTTTTTAGTGTTCGGTGTTGATAACCAAGAATAATAAGAACACCAAACACGACAAAAACGCAACTATATATCATGGAACTTTCTAACAAAATATACATACATACATATGTGTTTATATTTATATACAAAGCCTGTTAAATAGGGTCGAAAAAATGTCTCAAAAATTGTCTTTTTTCTTTAAAAAGCAGTATTCTAAAATTTCTTAATTTATTTCATTTTTCGCTACCTTGTTTTTAGTTCTCCTTACTCATTTCCTTTCTTCCTACAATTAGCTCAAGTACTTTTCCCACTGAGATTTCTATGTTTGTTCATGAAAGTTTTACTGTGGTGTAATCCATTCGTAAAGCCCAACTGCTCTTCCTTTGTTTTACCACTCTTTCATTATGCCTGGTGTTGCTTTATTGGCTTCAGTCTCCTTTATCATTCTGGTAAATTCCAAGTCACACATCATCATCTATTATCGGGTTTCTTGGAGTTTTTCTGTCCAGGAACTCTTTAAAATACGCCGTCCATCTTGACTGCACCTTATCCTTACCGCTCAAGAGCTTTAATCTTTTACCTAGCGCTACTCAACTGTGCCAAGACCTTTCTTTGCATGTTGCTCTTCTCAGCAAAGGACCTCTTTGTTTTGTCTTTATGTACCCTATTTTGCTTACCTTGAGGTATTTTCCACTCTTCTTTATTTTTATCCCTATCCACCTTTCTGTTCTTTCCTATATTTTTTACCCTAAACTGTTTCTACACCTTTGAACTGGTGAACACAGTCTGTTTATCAATTTTCTCCCTCTGTTCTGCAAGTTACCAAGACGCTTTGCTTACAGAGTTTCATCCTCAGAGGTCTACTCGACAATCCCTGTATATGCCTTCTGGATTGATTGAAAATCATGTTCTGCTTCTTCATCTTCTTCATTCTTAGTGATTATGGTCTTAATTAGTTTAAGGTTCTTACTAACAGGCTCTTTGGAGCTGGGTCTTACAATTAAACTACTTGGCTTACCGGTGCCCTCCTTTGTTTTCACTCAACATTTTAGTGGCTTTAGACCCCTCTTAGTAAAACAAAGATTTTGTAAAACAAAGATTAAAGAGCAAATGAGTTTTGAATATTTTTCTTTATTTATTTCATGGTATTAAACAATAAAACCAACCTGCAGCAATCACAGATCAAAGAAAGTCGCACAAGAAAAGGAGGCCACCAACTAAATTAAGCCGACAATCAGGTTTATTAATTTGTTTAAGTTGAGCCTCTTAAATGTTTTTTTCGAGTTTTTCATTGTGTTGCACCAGCTGCTTGACTGCTAGCTGACTTATTTAATGAGTTAATATTTATAGAAAGAATAACTTTCTGTTTTCTATTCAGAGGCAATTTAGTCAAGAGACTGGAAACAGTTATCAAAGACTTTTCCAAAGCTTCAAGCAGGCACCATGCCAACGACAAGTTCTTAATAAACTGATCACAGGTAAAAAAAAAGAAATGTACAAGTAAACACTGGACGAAATCACAACAAGAGCCAGAATTGGACTTGCCCTGGAATTCAGATGGAAGAAGCTCGGTTGAAGTAAAGAAAAGAATCGCCACAGCAAAGGAAGTATTTCAGCGAATGTCAAACATTCTCAAAAGCCGATCGCTAGCAATAAACACTCGGATAAAAATTTTAAATTGTTATGTAATCCCGGTCCTAACGTACGGTAGTGAAACCTGGACCATAACACCTAAATAACACCTACTTATTAATAATGGGAAATTAGCATTGAGGGGTTCTTTAATTTTAGTTCTATGAACTCAACGCAATTATTTTTATGTATCTACAATTAGAATTCTACATCAAAGTTTCTTCTTTCAAAGCCTTTTTGCGCCTTTTGAGTCAGTGAGTTTCTCTTCTGTATCCCTGTGTATCTGTTCCGATGGGGTGGAGTTTCTTATATCTTTGGTGTTGGTATACTGACTCTATTATCCAGTCATCGTTATTCTGAATGTAATTATTGATTGCAATGGTAGTGGTTTTTTAAGATAATTCTAGCTGGGTAAGGCCTGTACTACCCTCTTTTCGGAGGAGGTAGATGCTATCAATGCCAGGTTTTGGGTGATGCATTTTATTTGCTGTCATCGATTTTTTTGTTTTAGTGTCCATACATTGGGGGTCACTTATGTTCCAATTGATGATGTTAAAACTATATTGCACCACTGTTACAGCAAGTGAGTTAATAGCTTCAATGTTACTGCTGGGGCTTATTTCTGTTTTTACAATTAATCTTATTCTTCTATAATACTCTTTTCTGATCTTCTTTTAACTGTCTTTAACGCCAAGGTATTTGTATGTCCCTTCCTTATCCAAATCTTTCATATTAGTTTTTTTATTCAATGTAATAGAAATCGTAGAGGTAAGGCTACCTCGTTTAACAGTAACTTTGGCACACTGTCCCACACTGAATTCAATAATGATATCATCACCAAACCTTTTCACAGTTGCTACTAGCCCCTCCAGATCAAAATCACTTTTTGTATAAAGTTTAAGATCGTCCACATAGAAGAGCTGTGAAATAGTTTTGTCAAAGATTTTATAACCAAATTTTGAGTTGTTTAATTCACCGAACAAAGGTACAAGTGCTAAGCAAAACAATAGTGGGAATACAGAATCCCCTTGAAATATACCACTGTTAATGTCGATAGTAACGGATGTTGCTATGATTAAGAGCAAATTAGGTACTCCAAATACTCGTGCTTTGGTAAAGAAAGCCTTTAAAAATTGACGAAATTTTGTTCATAATTAACATAATTATGTAAAATAAAAAACTATAGTACTAAATAATAATAATCTTGTTATTCTTGGGATTATTAGTTTCGTCATTTTTTGGTAATAAGTAGATTATCCTCGGCATCAGCCATTGTGGTGTATTTTCCAAATTTCTCATAAAGTCACAAAATGAATCAGTTAGTTGCTTGTATGTTGATGTTATGGAATTTATTAATTGTTAGCTTGTGGTATCTTCCCAGCTCTGTTCTTCAATGGCCATTATTCTTGCCTCTTCTCTTGTAATCCACTTAGCGTTTTTATTAAAAGCTTGTTCACTACTCCAGATGTTTTTCCAAAACGTTTACACTTCTTGCATTTCAGATGGGTTTAAAATTTCTGAAGTTACTTTACCCAGTTGTCTATAAAGCCTTTTCTCATCTCTACCAAATATCTTATTCCGTCCATGGAAATTTTGTCTTTTTCATATTTGCAGATACGTTGACCCTTTGTAGTATTCCCCTAAGCTAATTCATCTATGGTCGATAGTTTTCCCCTAAGCATTTCAATTGCTTTGGTTATACCTTCCTTCCATTTTGGTTCCTTATGACTTATCTTTTTAGAAGACATTTTCTTCAGTTCAATCCCCATCTTCTTGGTAGCTGTCAATGACGTTGCATATATGAAGTGATATAGCAATGTTAAATCGTTTCCCGTTTCTTGTAGGAGTATCATTAGAGCATAATCATAGAAGCTTATGTTAAGTAGATTAGATCTTTTGCACTGAAAATTTAGCAGTTGCTGTCTATCATATCTCTGTATATAGCGAAATGCTGTATTTGAAGAGAATGTCATTTCTTTTTTCACATGCTTTCTCTTCATCTTCGGCTGCAAATAAATCATTCAATATTTTGCAAGTTTCTGACTTGCAGTGATTTTCATTATTTTTTGGTCAATTAATTTCCTGACCTTAAGAACCTTCCCCTGTATGGCTGTCCCTATTGGCTGTGTTGTTAATTGTTTAGTATTTTCTACATTTTATAACCTGTTTCAAAATTATCAGCAGAAGTAAATCTATGGTTGTCCATGATGTCTCTGCGTAAATTTGTTAGTTTACTTGGGTCTATATGTGTACGGAAATTTTCTCCGACAGTGTCTACGTATGGTATATCAGTGGTCAGTGATCTTGAAAATTCTGAGCTTTATGGACTCAGAGGAAGCCATATATTTAAGAGCTTTATCATGTCATGAGTCGTAAGGTTTTTCTACGCTATGTTTCAAGGGATATTTCTCCCATCGTCAGACTACTGAAGTGAATAGGAACGAATGTTTTTATACCCTAACAGTGAGGACATAGGTGTATAAGGGGATCGAGTTGTTTCGAAGGGTGGTGCCCTACTTATGTTGTTTTTATTGTGTTTCTTTTTCTAGTGCTGTAAGCCACTATTTCTGGAATGGTGTTCTCCACGTCGTAAGGTAGACAGATATCTGCCGTACGTGAAGAATACCAGTGATACGTGAAGAGAACCTTAGACGAACTCTTTGACAACACAACATTAAATGCTCCTGCTCTAACCCAGTCCCACCTGACGATAGAAACAACGTAATTTCCAGACTACAATGTAAGGATTGTCCTGCTTTCTGATTCTATTGGGGAATCAAAGGTTCTTGCTTCTTACTTCCCTCAGCTCGTTCTTCAGAGGAATTTCTTCCAGCAGTCAATTTTTCGACTGTAACCAGGTTACCCACTTAGGGACGCGGTCTTTCATAACCTGCGGGACGGCCGACGCGGTATGATTTTCATCTGGTTTTCATTTCATTTGTGGGTTTTCCATTTTAATCTTGTGACAAGGGATGTTATTCTTAACATCTCACTATATAGAAATGCTTAAAGAGGCTTACAGTGTCTTATCTGCCTTCAGCAAACAGTTTGGATTTTAGCAGTGAAAGTTTGAAGTCAGAGTTTTCCTTCTCCCGGTTGAGTTGCCTTCCAAACGAAGGGTAACGGGCCTCATTTTCCCACAGCATTTGGTTTAGGCACCAGAGAGCTGCCTTTGCCCCCCCCCCATCCTGCTCTTGTCAGTAGAAACACTGTTATTATTATTATTATTATTATCGAGTGGTTACACACCATCTATTGGTGGATGGGTGAAAAACCCGCATTCAGCGCCCAGCAACAAGCCAGGTAAGTTGAATGCAAGCACATGTACTGCAGCCATAAGAGTGAGATAAATAGAAACCAAATCAAAATGGCAACATCACTTCAACCTTGCAAGTGCCGCCCCACAACCAGTGAGGAAAGGCACATTGCTCAAGCGATTGTTGTTGTATGACAACAACTTATGACCACAGCACTCCCCACTTCTAGTCTGATAGCTAACAATACATGGAAAGATATCCTAGTACAAGTACTAAGTCTAATATTGCAGCATTGAATTCAGACTGGATATTTGTTATTGCCCTGTTTGGTGACAAAAACAACAATGAATAGGCACAAAAAGCCATGTTGTTACGTATGCCAAAGGGCATATATTATTATTATTATTATTATTATTACTATTTATCTTATTATAATTCAAAATCTTTACTCGGGACGTACGTTTTAATGTTAGATACATTTCTATTAACTTGTACCCTGTCAAAATAAAANTTATTACTATTTATCTTATTATAATTCAAAATCTTTACTCGGGACGTACGTTTTAATGTTAGATACATTTCTATTAACTTGTACCCTGTCAAAATAAAAGCGTTAAAAGCTTAATTGTAAATATGATAAAAGTAGTGAAGATAAATGCAAGAAAATAAAGAAAATTTCTTCTTAAGATATTCTATTGTAAGTTGTTCAAAGGTTGAGAAGCTATGTCCTTGATGAGGTTCAGTTGGAAGGCATTGTAGAAAATTACACCCATTGATCTAAAACCAGACCATGCAAAAAAAACCAACCAGACCATGCAAAAAAAACCAACCAGACCATGCAATTGTCAATTTGACCTTCAGAATTTTAAGCATAAACCCATTACTTCTTTTTTTCTGTTAATGGTTTCTAATGATGAAATTTTCAATTTCTTCACAAAGTTTGCCTTGCAGATAGTTCTTAACCAACATAACAGCATCCTTCTTCATTTTTTTTCTGTATTGGTGTTTGTTTGTGACTGTGGTTTAAGTTATTTGCTGATACCTTATTTATATGCAATAGCTAAGACTTTCTAAGCTGAGAAATTACTCAGTTTTTGCTGAACATACACTTCTAAAAGGTACATCATATTTTGATGCTACATTTGCTAATATGTGATGCCCCACAAGACCAAAGACTTTATCCAAAATCATAATTTTGTTTATATTATTTTAGCATGAAGCCATTCAATGCAAGAAAAAAAAAGATATCTTGGCCAGCCATCCTTGTTGCCGAAATATCTGTGATTATGTCCCAATGGTTTTAATCTTTTAGACTATGAAACACCTTCTTCCAGCTTGCTTCTGATATCTTACGCATAGTTAATTATTTATGTTATCAACATTTCTTTTGAAGATTTCAATTTTACAATTGATTGACATCACTGCAAGATTGCTGGCTCCATTAAAAACGAGGTAAGAAAACTGAATACACCTTTTGAAGTTAAGAGCATTCTGGCAATAAACAATATTTGTAACAATAGATCAGATCAAATTGCTTACAGCCATGTGATTCTGAAAGCATTAAAATAAAAAACCAAACTACTGTCTATTGTAGATAAAGATCTCATGTGGGTTTTAATACGTTTTAATATCAACACTGTTTATACTTCAATGTTTTCTACTATTATGACACTAAATAAAAAAGTCCCTCTGTATCAGTAAACAAACAAAATGATGTATTAAGGCATATTAGTTGTCGTTTAGAAAAGGCACACCAAAAAAGCAGTGTTTCGCAACTTTAGTTGAACAGCACACACATAGACCCTACCATTTCTCTTGTGTCAAACGAGGACATTTCTTGAGGTACTACTTTATACTACATTTTGGATCTTCTTGTAACTACATACATACACAGTATCTACCGAATTCCAACAACAACAAAAAATGCACACTAGCACTATAAATCGTGGAAAGCAAATCAGGCATTTTTCACTTAGATGTATCATATCAATGTCAGATAAACCTGATATTTATTGCATTTTTTGTGTTTCTGCCAACATTTGAAGGTTTAAAGACTGTCAAAATGAAAAAAAACCTCTTTATCTCTCTGTCTCTGTCCTCTGTCCTCTGCCTGTCTGTCTATCTGTCTGTCTATCTGTGTGTGTGTTTGTGTGTGTCTCTCTCTCTTTCTCTCTCTTTCTCTTTCTCTCTGTCTGTCTCTCTCTCTCTGTGTGTCTCTCTCTCCCATGATAACGGATACCTTTTGGATGATGACATGGAATCCATTCTTGGCAGACACTATCAAATCACACAGACATAAAAATTAAAACAAAACACTGTAACAATCTTCCCAGTACCTAGAATAATATAATGCAATGTGAAGAGATAGATTGTAAATATTTATAAAGTGGGAATACTAGCTAACAAAAATACATCACTTGTGTTTACTGCTTTACTTTTTAAATCCAATTTAATCCATTTCAGCAGGACATACATGAAGAAAAACACAAGGGCGTTGGTAGTTAACGGAGGCTAAAAAGTAGTGAACAAGATAATATGTCTTATTTTCGCGATATACTCTGTACAATGTAAAAAAAGTGGTGCAGTGGGACGGAACATAGCAAGCAAGAAGGTACACACACAAGCACACACACAAAATTAGTAGGTTTTCTTCTCCTCCTCCTCTTTTTTTAAAAATCCTTTATATACATTTTTTCGGAGTGCTTTTCTTTCTCTCCCTATTTTTTTTCCCTTAAAAACCTTTGGCTCTATTAAACCATGTCATTGCTAATCATTACCATGGCACTGTAAAAAGAATAAAAGACAAACTTGAAGAGTTTTGTTTATTTCAAGTAACACACATAGCTGTGTGAAAAAAAATTGGAAGGAGAATAACATCGGCTTTGAGTTATAGATGTTTTAGGTTAGTTATAGATGAGTTATGAGTTATAGATGTTTTAGATAAGTTATAGATGAGTTATGAGTTATAGATGTTTTAGATAAGTTATCGATGAATTATGAGTTATAGATGTTTTAGATAAGTTATAGATGAGTTATGAGTTATAGATGTTTTAGATAAGTTATAGATAAGTTATGGATGAGATATGAGTTATAGATGTTTTAGATAAGTTATAGATGAGTTATGAGTTATAGATGTTTTAGATAAGTTTTGGATAAGTTATGGATGAGATATGAGTTATAGATGTTTTAGGTGTTTTATAGATGAGTTATGAGTTANATGTTTTAGGGTAGGTATAGATGAGTTATGAGTTATAGATGTTTTAGATAAGTTATAGATGAGTTATGAGTTATAGATGTTTTAGATAAGTTATCGATGAATTATGAGTTATAGATGTTTTAGATAAGTTATAGATGAGTTATGAGTTATAGATGTTTTAGATAAGTTATAGATAAGTTATGGATGAGATATGAGTTATAGATGTTTTAGATGAGTTATAGATGAGTTATGAGTTATAGATGTTTTAGATGAGTTATAGATGAGTTATGAGTTATAGATGAGTTATGAGTTATAGATGCATTTTTATAATAGGTCTATAGCACTACAAAAAATAACAGTGCAGTAGACTGATCAACTATGACCATAATTAATTTGATATTAATAACACCAGATTAGAAATTGACATAATTGTAGTGGATGTTTTAAATATAGCAATAGTTATTGTGGGAAATAGTGATTGAGTAGCCGTAGCAATAGGGTTAATGCACCTGCACAGTAACAAAATATTTTGGAATTAATTCAACCGAACAGGAAAAGAATGTTAAAAGTCGTTGATTGGCGTTAGTAAGGGTATCCGGTCGTAAAAGTCTTTACTGTTTCAATGAAGACCGTTAATAGGGAGCTGTCTTAAACCCAAGAAATGGAAAAAGGAGGATAAAGCGGGAAAAAAGTTGTTGCTAAACAAAACTAATGCAAAGTACACAAAAGTAAGAGTGGCGCAGATGTCAATTTTGTGTTATAATCATCCATGCTCTCCTTTATTTATTTTGCTATTTATGGTCGGATCAGGAAACAAAAGGAATTATTCAGGTACTTGATAGCTTACGAGCTTCTATTCGTATATTTTTAATCATTAATTCTTAATCACAAATAACGGTGTTTTCTCTTTATCATTCTCACAAAAAAGGGCGCAAATATCAGGTGTTCTTTCGTATCAGTTTCATACACTGAAAAAGTATTTTAATCTCAATGTCTCAGTTACAATAAAATTTGATATTTTGTTTTGATTACAAAGTATTCGATCAACAAGTTATATTAAACCAGCAGACACAAATCAAAGTGTATGGATAACAAAAGATGTTTATCATTTTTTGTCACCTGTCAAAATTTTAGGTTTAATTTGAATGTTAATTAATAACAGGCATCATCCAAACTTTTTGCATTACCTCTCATGGTTTTAGTGTTCATTTATAGATTCCTGAAAAGTGAATCCTGAAACAAAACTTTTAGGAACCAAGTCTATCTGAATACTTCAAACAAGGCACAATTTAGAAACATCAACATAATACAACCAATTGTAGTGTGTAGCATTGTTTCTGCTCTAATAATTTAAACAAATTTACTATGTAGTTTGTACAGTAATATATTTTAAATCAATGTAATAAGGTGATACTTTCATTCTTACCCACTGGAACAGGGGATTCCTATTTCATGAATCGAGTGAGAGAACCTTTATCGTCACAATATATGTGTATAGTACTGTAAAAGAGGCTTTAACTTTTTCTCCTCTAATCTTAAAAGAACCTATTTTATGCAATTTCATATAAAACCCATATTTAAAGGGCCATTTTGTCTTTTGGAATGGAAGGACTGAACAAATTTAGCACTACAATATTTCTTTTACCATTATACAGTTTTAACTGTTTGTCATACATATGAAGCATGGTCTATAATCATACCAAAGATCCAATATACTTCTCAAACAGGTACTTCGCAATATAAAGCATTTCTTTCAATTTGATGTGATTAACCCAAGATATCCAAATTAGGGTAATTTTTCCAGCCATATCTTAATTGGTAACAGTAATAAAAAATCAGCTCTTTTCTCGTTTTCGATTTTAGCAAAGCTTATTTGGAGCACTAAAAGCTTTAATAATTCTTTATTTGGTAGCGGTTTACGATTTAGCACTGAGCTCTAAAAGGGCTACTAAATACAGGCAAAACTTATATTTGAAAGTCGACAGGTCATCAAGCTTATAAACCACTCAACTTGCTTGTTGGATATAAGTGGAAACAGACAAGTTTTGGATATACTTAAGAAAAATATTTTGTTATCCATGTTGCACCATGAAAACTTTGGCTTCCAGACATTTACTGACAAAAGTGGTAAGTACTTCTTGCTAACTGTTGATATATACCTTAATTAAATACTGAGATTTTCAGTTGTTAATTTAGCTATAGTTTTCAGTAATGACTTAAAAATCAAGCTATTATATTGAAAAATTTTACCGTCAGTGTAATATCAAATATGGGTTAGCTAACAGTATTCCTTTCTAATGTTATATCACCATCTTACTTGTTTATTGATATTGGCTGGATCAATTTTTAAAGTTTAAAACAATATAAACATTAAACTAAATGAAATGGACCGAAAATGAATCAATCATGGTCACAACTGCTTTCAGGGATAAATCCAACGAATACACAAAATCCATTTCTTCTTTCGCTAATCAACTTCATTATGTTATTTTTTCCTCCACTACATTGGGAAAAGATAAAAAATGGGACCATTCAAAGCAAACCAGTTTGATCGCTTTCCTTGGTTTCATTACGACCAATGGAAAGATTTCGCATTTTGTTTGTATCTGTAGGACTACTGTACCAGAAGTGATTATTGTACTTAATTGCAGTATTCCTTACCACGACATAGGATTTTTCTAATACTGTTGTATTTTTTAACATTAGTTATGTTATTTCTAGGGTTTTTTGTCTAAATATGTTTACGATACATTTGCTTTTTACCCAGGTGTTAAGGTTCTAATTGTTTGTCAAAACTATTATGTCTATAATAAAATACCTAAATGTCATAGGAATTACTGTTGTTATAGCTTTTAACTACGTAAATGAAGTACAGACTTCATGTCTCTGTGTATATTTCCCCTTAAAACGTAACTCCAATGCTTGTTGATTTTTAGATTTTGCAGTACGATAGAGGAAAGTGTTGATAAGATAGAAAATTCGCATTTGTTTTCGTTTATTTGACTCAAATCTCTGGAATGCAAGTACACGATTTTATTCATCGTCTGCCATACTGCTCCAGGAAATTGTATAGTTTCATCAAGCAAATCTGAAAATTTGTATTTCCAGACTGGTTTTCGCATTTGGAAAAAGTTCTGGGAAGACGAAAGAGGATATTTGAAACATGAGTGCAACGATGCTATAAAGAAGCTCGTAATCTTTTGATAACTACTCCAAAAGCATAAAGAGATAGAAAGAGAAATGACCAGCGAAACTCTTGCCTTGACCCAAGAGAAAGGCTAAAAATGTTAGTGAAAAACTGAATAAACATTTGGTAGTTAGTAGACTAGTCTTTGCCATTAAGAGAAAAATGAAAAAAGGCAACATTAAATTAAATTGAAAATTCGTAGTCAAAATAAAAAATATCTTGTCACACAGATTGCAAAGAAAAGTAATTTCTTTGATTTACCTAAAATTCAAAACGAAATGTTTAATGTTATGTCATTACAAATTCCATGTGGCATGGCAAAAAATTATACGGTCGACGGTCGTTTGTTCAATATTTGTTTCCAAACTAAGCAGTGCATCAAACACAAAAGTTGGTAGCTTCCTTTAGGTTGTTTGATGACAGTCTTAATGAATTGTTGGTTTGTACTCACTGCCAAATAAAACATCTGAACTGATGCTTTTGATAATCAAAGGCTTCCTCAAATTGGTGAGTGCACGCGGCTAATGCTGTGACCGATCTGCCTTAATTGAATGTTTGGCAATAACTGGTGTAGAAAAAAAAACTTACAATAAAAATATTTATTTACACACTATTATGGACATGCTTTCAATCGTGCTGGTAGTGAAGTAATAAAGAATAAAACTTGCCTTGCAGAAACATATGAAGTTTGTAAATTACTGAAAAAGTCGTCTCAACCTAACACTAAATCTAATGTCATAAAGAGTGCACAAGAAAAGGATTCCAAACCTGCAAATGATTTATGTCTTACCTGAAGGACTATACATGGAGAAGCTTTGGAATCCTTTTTTGAGAATTTTGGTGACCAGTCGGAATTATGGGAATGTTTTTTAAACGCGGGTTACGGAGATAAAAACTAGTCTGGGGAGTACAGTCTGTTATGTCAACCTCCGACCTCATCTTCTGTTGTTGCCCTGATGAGCTCCTGGTTAAAACAGATCGACAATCTGAAGAAGAAACTACAACATAGACTCACCTCACCAGCGCAAGCCTAAGAAATTTGTTTTTTGGTTAAACGTCATTTTCCCTAGTAACTGGGCTCGGACGGTTTCCTTCATAGGGACTTGTATTTGGCATGTGAGGAATTTCTTAGGCGGATGCCCTTCCTGACGCCAACCCTGGCTTTTTGTTTTGTAAAATTCCAGTGTCTTTTCAGCCACTGGGGAATCAAAACCCGGAACCTCTTGGTTACGTTGCAGCCGCAATAACCATTAAGTCACGACTCGCACAGGTCTCCTCTATCTTACTTCACAGAGCTGTGGTACTAGGGTACAATACGAAGCCACTTATTATAGCTGGTCTTTTATTGCTTCCAAAAGAATTAGAATCCCTCGGCGAATTTAACAGTTGGAAGATAATAGAAATAAATGCCGATGTCGAGAAGTCATTTTCCTCATTGAAGATTGATAATAAGTGACTCCCGACTAAATCATTTCTTTAATTTTGCATGCCCATAAAAATGAAACTTCGACCTGGAGGCTGTTAGTAACGAGTTCATGGAAAGATAAGAAACATGAATAAATTACTGGCTGTGTGCAATGATATTCTAATTTTAAAAGTGTTTTCAAATGTATTTGTGTTTTTATGCTTTTAGCTGCTCAATCTTCAAAGTGCAAATTACATGTACCAAACAATTTATATCTTTCTGCTGTCTGTTCCCTTGTAATCTTTTTATGGTTATAATAACATTTTTACAAGCTAATAGGAAGATTTATACATTGCCTTTTCAGCCATTTAAAAACTAAATCAATCCAGTTATTTTTAATTTTCCATACGTTGTAAAATTATTTGATATTTTGTATGTTTTATAGTTTTTTATGAATAAAATCAACATTGCAAAATATTGCAGGAAATTGGTTAGCACGTTTTTTTGAACATGTAGTAGCATCTAGTTTTATTTTGGCTGTATAGTTTTAACTTATTCTTCTTTTTGAGAGGTTAATCTGAAAAGGATCCATCTGTGTGTCGCTACAAAATGTAAGAAAATACTCGTAACCAAAGGGTAAGCTAGAGTATCATATTGATAATAGACCGTCTAACTCGATATTTCACTGTTAAGAATAAATATCTTTAAAGTAGATAGTATCGTTCCATGGAAGTTGAAAAGCAATGAGAATAAACGTTTTTCTCTCGCATCACTGTGTTATTACCACACAGAAATGGGACTTGTTTAGTAAATTAACATTTTTATGTCGAGTTCCAATATTTTCACAGGGCGTGGTTCCAAGGTTCCCTTGCTAATGTATATAAAAATCACACATTTGCATTTTTTATTCATTTATTTATCTGTTTGGTAATCCAATGGGTAAAACATAAGACTTTATATGGGGGCAGATGGCCTGAAAAGGTTTCTTGTCTCTAGTTTTGACGCTAAGGACAAGAGCATTTATCAATTATTGCTGTTGCCTCTTGCTTTTAGTTTTGCATGTTTGTTTACATTAGTTCAGTTTCCTCTCTCTATAAATCCACAGCTAAGCTCGCTGGTGCGGTCCTTTCCTATATCTGACCTTCTACTCTGTAGCATTAGGTCAATATTGATTATACATAAAAAGCATCTAGAAGGTAAGGAAATATATGGAACATAAAACTAACTATAATTTTACAGAAAATGTTTTGTGAAACTCCCATTGGTAGAAGACTTTTGTATATTACAAAACATATTAAACACATCCATAAATACGATCATGGTTATGGGGTTATAGGAAAAACAAAAACACTATTTTTATTGTCCATTTTATTTGGTTTTTAGTTGTATAGAGATTTTGCAATACCATTAAGTCTATGATGTACGTCAGACTGTGGGCCTCATTCTCTTCAATGGATGGTTCTTAATCCTTCATATAAAAGTACTAATCTTCTAGAGTTGGTTTCAGATACTGCAACTTTGCTGAATGGATCTCAATTTTAATTGAACTCGATTCGGACAAAAATAATTAAAATACTATTGATATAAAAACACGTCTTGTTGTTGTGAGGAGAACTTTGCCAGATGATTACAACAAAGTTTAAGTTGTATAGATTCACAGTTTTCAGTACTTTTGATACATTTTTTGCCCTTGGTAATAATATCTGTAAAAGAAATGAAATTCAATAAAACTGATTTAGTTACAGTGGGAACAAAATAATTAAAATAGAAATCAGATTTAGCTCCCTCATCACTCTTTTGCTTTCAGATGTCCAAACTTTTTCCTTTATTAATGAAGCTAAAAATTGTGTTACATGTTTTGTTAATAAAAATTAGAATAATTAGATATTGAAGAAAAGCAAAGAAATCCATTCTTACGGACTGGGTTTTGTAGCCTGAAAAAAGCCTTTATGCCGTGGCAAAATTATTAACGTGGCAAAAATGACAGTACACCTCACAATATTTATTCGACCAATGGCAGCCCGGGGATACATCCTTTCTATTGAATTTATTAGTGACGTACTTCCATTTTGAAATCCTATTGTTTTTCATAACCGGGGGTAGTATTTCTTGTGATCGCCATTGATATTTGGATATATCAAAACAAAAAACTAACCTGTAGGTTTAAAGTACTCCTTCCAAATTGTTGCATTATACTATAAAAATGAACAAAAATAAACAATCATAGAAATGATGGATAACATCTTTTCGTTCCGAATAAATTCTTACCTTGAAAGCTCGTTTTCTTGCAAGATTTTGAGGTCAATTTTAAGAGTTCAAGAGTTCGAACGATGCTGCCCCCGTTTTTTTCAAAAGAAATATTACGATCTCGAGGCTGTGACGTAACTGTCATTCCTACCACACTACAAGCCTTAACAAAGTTAAAAGACCATCAAGTTTTTAAATTTCACCTTGTTGCATTATCATTTAATATTTTAATTCCTCTGTGTAGTAATATTCATGAAAAAATAAGAGGAAGTCACAACTCACAACAAAAAAATGAAAGATGATGTACGATGTTTTATTACAGTTATTTAAACATGATTTAGGAGAAAAGAGGAGGGGAAAGGACGAAAATTTAAGTTATACTTAACTTTCAACGTTAAAGAACAAAGACTTCTCAAATGAAAACTGCGGCAAGAGAAGAAAACTGAAAAATACAAGTCAAACAAAGCACGATGCCCATGCTCACGACAAATCAGAAAACATGCAGTTCAGTTGCCAAAATCGGGGGCTCTTTCTTCGTTACAGTCTGATGAGATTATAGATATGCGAAACAGAGAACAATTATCATTAGGCATGATGCTGTTTGATGCCTGCTATAATGTGTCATTTTAGACTCGTGTAAAGTCTCAAATACATAAGAGACACTAAAGTACCATCAATGACGGACATATTTTTTCCTACATGGATTTCCTTGTAAAAATACCAACGTCATTGCTATGACGGTATAAGTAACATGTTCGTCGAGAATTCAGGTATAACAAAGCAAATCATCAAAGTACGGCACAAAGCATTTGTTACTCACTAATCTTAGTACTCATGGAGTCTTTTGGTAACAGAACTGACAAAACAAATCAAAGCTCCTTTTATACACGATGGTTACCGTTGCTATACTGGAATGTGAACAAGCTCTAAAAAACGTTTTAATTTTGAGTGCATGTCAGCATGTGGCAGTACATGTTCCCTAATGCTCACCAACGTAAAACCATTAGTAGCTTGCAGAAGGAAGACAATTTGAAAAATATCTCCGACATTTACTTAAAAGACACCAAAAAGATTGCTACGTTCTATAACCTATTTTTAAATGTAAAATATATGCACTCAAGTACTCTTTTATAAAATACCTTCATTTCCATCATAACAGTAATATCAAGAGACCACCGCGATCATTTCCGAGAGCAATGTTATCAAGCTGTTAATGTTTTAGTATTTTTAGTATGGAACCATTTCGACTGTCATTCTTAGTGATGAAGCAAATAAAGTTTTTATTTCTTAAGGCAAGAAAGGATGAAGTCACTTTCTTTAAAATTGGATTTGTGAGAGAGAAAAATAATTCAGACCTTAATATACACAGGTTAATCCTAGAACTAAAAGGTTTAAAAAGCATTGGCTAAAGATGAAAGTTTGTAACACTCAAAATTTCAGCAAATTAATGAAGTTTCTAGCTGACGCAAAAAAAATCTTTCGGTGAATCGCTGCACTTGTTCTACGGTTAAAAATCATTTTGCATGGTCTGAAAAGTGATCCGCAATGTTATCATCCCGATTTAATTTTGTCGCTGCTCTTTATTACTTATCAGAAAAACAGATTGTATTGGCCTTGTCGCTAAAGGAAACTTGTTTGTTGAATTGAATGACAACAACTGGAAGCATGTATCCGTACGATTCACAGAACAAATAACTAAACACTTGAAATATGAGGTTTTTAAGTGTTTAGTGATTTAGTACATTGTTTGGATTCTACTGTGCTTTAGTGGCTAGCTAGTTTAATTAAACTCTGTAATTCCTAAATTTTGACAAGCTTGTTTAACAGATGACCTGTGATATGCGATGAAAATTTCATGTTTTGTTATCTTATTCACAATCATATCAGAAACTGTGATATGACCTATAGTTCAGGAATATGTCTTTCAACCAATGAGTAAACATGACTCTAAATGAACTGGAAAAACTAAACGATAAAGTTTAGCACTTTTCTCTTTGCAGCAGCGGTTCTCAACAAGTGGTAATGGTACCCCATGTGGTCCTCCAACAGATTTCAAAGAAATACCCTGAGGATATAGGCTTGAGGGAGTGGCAACTCACATTATTGTTTTTGTATACAAAGCGACATATACTGCAATTGGGCTCAGCGAGATAGATATGGGCACTGCCTAAAAAACAGTGTTGATTGGGAAGAAATTGAAATTTGTATTCAAAATTGTTTCCTGGCATCAGAGTGCATTTCTCCAAACTGTGTTATAACTGTGTTTTAATTACTTTCCGGACAATAAAAACAGCGTCGTAAGCACCCCTGCCTGTACCAAAACCATATTAACTTTCTTTGATAAAAACTTTACTTGGCATTTATAGCAAGGTAAAAGCAAAGTAGTTTTCCCTTTGGTGCTTATCTCCGTTTTCCTAACCAGGGAAAACAATCATTTTTGAGAATTCGTCTGGGATTGTTTGTGTATGAAGAAGCTGATTGAATATCTTTCGTAGTATCTTGATTATTTATTCGCCTCCAGCTAGTTAACGTCGATTGTTATATTGTCGGCTTCAGGTGATCTGCATTTTTTCCTCTATATTTGAACTTAAAAAGAAGGATCTTGGTCCAGCTAAAGAGGATTTGGTGGGTGGGTTGGTTTTGAGAATTACTTTTCGAGCTTGTCTTCTTTGTTTGCACAATTCTTTTACCTCCTATGTCCTTTCGTCTACATTTTCTCTTTCCTTAATCCAGTTATATTTTCTGCAAATTTAATGGTAGTAAACATGATTTTCTTATATAGTGCATCGTTATTGGAGTCCATTTGCAAAAGGGATTTAAATCTTACTCCTGTTCTTTGTGGGAAGAGATCTTTTGACGTCGGTCTTTCTTCTTTGTTTTTTCTCTGAGCCTATGAGAACTTTTTCAATTAACAAGGAATATTTAGAGCCAATGTTAGCCAAGTTATATACTCGCCAATTTCTAACACTTTTTTGGAATTCATTTGGTCTGAATATGAAGTCAATTTGGTTTCTAGTTTTTCCATCTGGTGACTACCATATGTGGAGAAGCTCGTGTTTTTTTCCCACTTTTTATTATATTGCGTTCACAGAAGCCAAGTTAGTATGGCAGAAAATTGTAACAATTTTTCCCCTTTTTTATTAGCTTGGCCAATAACGATTGCCTGCACCAGAAGGCAAGCTCAAATAAATATCTTTTCCTAGTTTTGAATGAACATCACCAAGGGTTATGTAATTCTTAGTTTGTGGGAGTCCATTGATTTCCCCCAATATTTCTTTGTAAAAGTTATCAGTATCACAATAGCTATAACTACTGTCGGTCGGGGACATAGATTTGAAAGAGAGTGAAAACTTCACTTGAGGTATCACTATAAATCATCAATCTTTCCGATCCCAAATTACATTTAAGTACTAAGTAATACTTTTTGTAAGCAAAATAGCAACACCTAGTCTGTGCAAATTATCATTTCTGGATGAATGGATGATATCCTAATTCTTAATGAGATTTCTGGAGTCAAGTGAGTTTATAAACAAGACATTTCTGAATTTTTGTTTACCTTGATTGTTTAACATTCTAAAATTCCAGCTTCAGTATTTGTTGCAATGCAACCTTTCCCACGCATCCCTTATTTACTCAGGCTCGTGATCGGGTTTGAAAATATAGATAACTTTTGTACACAATAGTAACCTATTGTGTACAAAAGCGTAGCTTGCCGCAGGATATCCACATACGTATTGGGTGTTCTGATCAGGCGGTTTCCTTTCAAAAGTTTATGGATTTTTGCTTTGAGAGAATGAGTGGTTCTTGTGCTAGCCCTATTCCTTCAAAGAATGTTCACAACCCAGTGAAGTTTTGAGGTAAAGGTTCCTTCTCCAAGACGAATTGTTATNTGATCGGGTTTGAAAATATAGATTTATGTGAAGTGTATTTTAATACACTTATAAATCAGTTTATTTTTTAGGTAACCTATTGTGTACAAAAGCGTAGCTTGCCGCAGGATATCCACATACGTATTGGGTGTTCTGATCAGGCGGTTTCCTTTCAAAAGTTTATGGATTTTTGCTTTGAGAGAATGAGTGGTTCTTGTGCTAGCCCTATTCCTTCAAAGAATGTTCACAACCCAGTGAAGTTTTGAGGTCAAAGTTCCTTCTCCAAGATGAATTGTTATCCTTAACAAACGAGTACCATGAACCAAATTGGTTTTTGGGCGCCAAATAGTCGCCTTTGCCCGTTTTGACAGTTTCGTCCCGTGCAGGCCAGGAGTCAGACTTTAGTTGTTAGATAATGCTGGAGACGCATACCCACATAGGTATATTTTGTAGGTCAGTGAGAACTTATCTTCATTTCCTATTCCCGGCCATGACAATTTTTGACACCGTTTTACAAATTGTATTTAATAAACAAAGCAAATTGATTTGTTCAGGATTAATATATATAATATTAAACATACTAAAAATCTGGCCCCCAGCAAAACGCATTACCCAAAACACGAAGCAGCATTTATAAATGCCAAGAGAAAATTTTAACAAGTCTTACTGTCAAGACCAAAAGATAAATAACCTAATTCTGGAAACGCTTTGTTTATGATGTCCAATTTAACTGCCAACAAAGTCAACCATTCAGGGAGAAAAAAGAAAGCCTATTCAGAATAGTCTTAAATACCATGACACAAACTCTAACTTTAAACGGCTAAATTGGTGACAGATGGTACTTAATATAACCAGCTATCGTTAAAACAGGTTAGTGAGAAATGATCAACCCCTTTCAAAAAAGCTGTACCAACATGCAGGGGTTTGTTCTTCATAAACGGAACAAATAAAAAATAAATCTTAACAGCGGATAATTGTAATGGCCTTGTTAAGACTAAAACCCTATACTCACAATAATTGCACTTTAATGAAGAAGGTCTTGCAACAATGAAACATTTTCAGGTATTTCAGTTACTGGTAAATACCTTGTAAACCTCAAAGTAATGCCCCAGTTGAAGATCTTATTTTATATCTATTGTGTTACTTTATTTCGTTTCATAGTTCGTGTGAACAAAAGCTGTTCTACAAACCATACAGAACTTCCAAAGTGGCAACGTCCACGAAGAACCATCAGTATTTTGATACATGCTTAAAGTGTGGGTTTATATTTGTTATAAAGAATGGTTCTAATTTTCCTCAGTGCATGGTGTGATTTAAAGTCTTTTCTGAGAGCTGAAAAAAGCCAAGCCTTCTCAAACGACATTTGACAGGCTGGCATTCACGCTCGATCGATGAAGATGATAAATATTTTAGGATGAAAGCTGAAGCTAAGGACGGCTTATTAGACAAGTCTGAAGGTGGAAGCCAGCAAAGTCAACCAAGCCTTCATACTTCATTGTATGTCTTTAAAATTGTCCTCACAATAGGTGAGAAGGTTGTTGCCCTGCGGCGAATATCGGTGGTTGTTTGTTAAGTGTTAATGCAGTAAAGAAACTCGACAATACACGTGTCTCAAATTGTAAGGTTAAACTTCGGTTAAGTGATATGTCAGATGCCATTAACAGCAGGATGTCTCTGACATTCAAAATCGGCTTATTTGCAATCCAGTTAGAAAAATGAACCAATTGTGGCTGTGAAGTTGCATTCTGGTGGAACATCAAAGAGGAGAACTCAAATTAAAAGTTTTTGTTTTTTAACATTTGAAAACCTCAGTAAAAGGAGAGTTATTTCAAGACGTCTCAAATTTCATCTGAAAAAAGGAATTTTTTAGAGCAGTGTATGCACCTGTACCCTCATAACTAATAAAGACCAAGCAATATTAGGTAAGAGCTCAAGATCCAAAGCTTTTGGTAAAGTTGTAAGTCCTGGTTCTAAAAATCGGTACTGCTTGATTCAGAGACATGCTTTAATAAACACTCCCACTGGAACCAAGGAAGACCATTGATGATGTGGTCAAAATAATGAATCTAGTTGAATCTAGTTCCCTGAATTCAGGTCTCTTTTGAATTTTGCGGCATGGTATTGATGTTATTTCACCTGGAATAAATGTTATTTCACACTAATGTCCACACTGGAATATCAAGAGTGTGGTCATTTGTCAACCAACTCCCAAATTTTCACTAGTTAAAATTCAAAGAAAACACAAAATTTCGTAGCGAGTCTGAAAGATAAGATTAGTTTTAAAAAGGCCATATCCAGGGGTTATTTTCTCCCATCTTAATATGTTGTACACATCAGTACAAGGAGCATCAACCATCAAAAGGTAATTGGTTTCAAGGACAAAGTATGTACATTTATCATGTGTGTGTGTGTGTGTGTGTGTGTGTGTGTATGTATATAGGGACCAGTTACTCAATGGTAATTGCTGATATTTCCAATTCGTACCTCTTTAAACAGGGATTTTTTTATTATTATTGCTTTTATTATTATTATTATTATTATTATTATTATTGTTGTTGTTGTTGTTGTTTTAATAGTATTATTTCATAGTTATCCCAGCTTCAGTAATGTAAGATAGCTGGTTAGATTCTGATGAACATCAAATTGTTACTCGCGACCGTAAAAATTTAGAATATATCTCAGGGCGTTCATTGTTCCAAGAAGACAGGCGACTTTTGTAAGGTTCCAAAATAGATGTTGTGCTTCAACATATTAGTCCATTTATGAAATACTTTGAGACTGTATAAAAAGCATGGGTAACCACAGGAATCACCTCACCACAATTCTAAGTCCTCCTCAATTCGCATTTCAGTTCCTGACACCTTTCTACTTTCTCCCGCTCTTTCTTAACAGCTCGAGTATTAACAGGGCACTTCACTCCATCAATCAAGCCAGATCAATTCTCCTTCTCAAAAACTACAATATCTAGTCTTGAATTCTCCAGGATCTTTTATTTTTGTATGTTCTTATCCCAAAGGATCCTCTCGTATTTGTTTTCTGATACCTTTTCTGGCTAATGACCGCTTACCACTTTATCCTGTGTTCTATCTAGGTCATGAGTTTTGCATACCTGGCAATGAATAAACTGTGCAATTTTGTCATGACGCCACTCTTTGTACTGAGCCTGATAAAGGATTTTGCACTCAGACACCAATCAGGAAGTTGTTTTATACATTTTTCTCTCTCCAGAAAGCCTACCCATGGGAAAGAACTTCTCTTTTTCGATGCATTACCTGAGAAGCCTTATTCTGATGCCCTGTCTTAGTGCTGCCATAATTTAATAGGTCCCTTCTTCAAATCTTCCTTTCTCAATCGATTCCACCTCTGTTCATCTCCAAACTCGGTATTTTTGAAAAACATGCTATGTAGATTCTTGCTTTTCAAGTCTTCACTTCTGTTTCTTCAATCCGTTTTCCTTTCATTTTCCAATATTAACTTTTCCTTCATTTTCAACTGCTTTGAGTAACTTTTTCTTGCTTTCAAGGGTATAAACATCCAAGCAGTTCTTTTTAACCAAACCACAATCTTCTACACTGATCAGTACTCCTCTACCTTTATCAGATATATAATATAGCCTATCAACATCATATATTTTGTTTAATATACAATAGAATGTCATCAACTTTTTTGTTTTCCTATCCAAGTATTAGATTTTCTTCTTAGTTTTTTAAATTTCCAATTATTTCAGCAATATACCTTATAATGGGTAAAGCCTGTGCATTGATAGCAGTTATCACATATTTACTATTAAGATGAGATTTTAAGATCTAATTTACTCGTCGTACATACTCTGCATTAGATTTTACTCTCCTTTTTTATGCTATTCTTACGAAATATTTTGATGTTGGCGGCAATTCTAAGTATATGAAGCAACTTTTAAAAAGATACGGGAGGACCATGTTAAAGGCTTTCTTGTAATGGATTCAGCCTTTTGCCAGACCGATTTCCCTTTTCTTCATTTACGTAAGATGGTTTTGCCAATCAGTAATGGATCTTTAGTACCTCTGGATCCTTTGTTCGAGCCAAGTCAATGGGATTCTGTTATAGCAACAAATCTTTTAGTTTTCTGTAGTACACAGCTTTTTGTTTATCCTCAGCAACGTCACTTGTTTATCTGACGACCAATGGAAGTTAAATAGATGGGCAGATGGTTTAATGCGCTTTACAAGCGTATGACATAGGATTGATTAGCAATCAGTCCAAAGTTATAGAATAATTACGTGTGATCTGTGCTTATTAATTCTTCCATGTGTTTGTGTGTATCTCTCTGCGCTCACGTAGACATGACCTAAAATATCTTCTTTTTTTCTGAAAACAATAATACAAAGTCTCTCTTGGTTACAATCAAAAGTGACAAAGATAAAACTACTCAATCAACATATCATAAAAAGGATGTACAAGGTGTGACTTTTTTACTGTTATGATTAGGTGAAAATGCAAGTTGTACTATTTCATAATTGTGAAAAGGGAGAAAAATGCTTTTATTAGTGTATAACCATTAATTGCAGCAAGTAACTGACAAACATGGATTGACATTTCAAAACGAATGGTGACTTCTTGCTACTGTAAAAGCTCTCTCTCCCTCCCCCTCCCCCTCTCTCCCCCATCTCTCTCTGGCTCTCTCTTTGTCTCTTTCTCTGTCTCGCTGTCTGTGTGTCTCTCTTTATTTCTCTCTGTCTCTTTGGGTTTATTATATATATATATATATATATATATATATATATATATATGTATATATAAAAA
>RDPX01000053.1:2433016-2450560 GCA_003991215.1 Morbakka virulenta
AGAGCCTTTGTTGACTTATCCACTCTATCCATAGTGATTCAAAAATGTACTGAAAAATTTCTTTGCCTGGTTTTGTAAGTAATTTTGTAATATTGCTAAAATATGAAATTATGACCTCTTAGTATTCCATAATTGTCGGTATTGATACGCCAGCTAATGCCATGTGTGTTTGTCGTCCAAGACTTCATACGACCAATGAATTGCTTATCTGTTTTAAGACTGCTTAATTAAGAATAGATAATTCATAATAAGCAATAGATTTAACTAGCCAATAATAAGCAATAAGTAAGAAATAATGCAACTATCACTTTGCCAATTTTAAAGGAGCTTAGCAATGTTTGTGACTAAAGATTATCTTTTCCTATAAAGCACTCTAAAATATTTCGTTTGTATATTCTTGGATCCTTAATGAAATGCCCCAAAGTTAAGGAAAGCCGTGATGAACTATAAAAATGACTTTACGACCTACTTTAACTTAGAAACCAAGCATCTGAGCTATCTCAGAAAAGTGGCCCATTTTCCCTAGGTCAAAGCATCGAGTTACTTAACTGTTCTTTTTTGGTTCTATGGCACTGGCCAGAAAAAGTCTACTTTTCACATCTTTTCATTGCACTGATTGGTGAAAGATATCCACAAAGTTTGGTAGGCTGTAGCTTTTAAAAATAATTGGCTCGTGCATTTCAGATTCTTTGTTGCCATATTTTTATCAAATGATAATTTAATAATCACTCAGCTTTCAATGGAAGGCACAGAAATGAGATTTTGGAGAATTTTGAAATGTAACAAATGAAAAATAAGGATGTAGGGCGATAGATACTGAAATTACATTTTATTAGATATAAAAATAATAAAATTGCGATGTATGCTGTAAACTTCAAACACAAATTATACTCCGGTTTTAAAATTTAAAACTTTAAATAAAAAAGTAAATAAGAATTTTAAAAGCGAAAAGAGACTGGTTTTTAGCTAAATTTTGCAAGCACATTGGGATTAGTTATCATGATAAATTGTACTCACTTTCCCAAATTATGTCTTCTTAGTCATTCTTCTTCTTCGTCTTCTTTCTTCTTCGAGTCTCACAACTTTCATCAATTATCAGATTTAGAAGCTTCAGTAGGCGGCACATTTAACAGCAGTTTCGGTTGGTTCAGCAAGGTCGGCAAAGCTGCAGTTCGGAGCTTTACTGCAGGAGAGAAGGCGCTCCGTCGTCTGTAGGTTGCCTCATTCACACAGATCGATGGAACTGATCTCCCAGCGTTTAAGAGATGTTTTGTATCTTCCTTGTTGCACTTGCAGTCCAAGTCATTACTAACGATACCAAATGAACTGGAACGGCAGGTATGTTTACCATAAGTTTTTAATGTAAAGACTAAAAGAAATTTGTCATTTTTGATATTATCGTCTAGTCTAGTTTACAAGCTATCACAGATTTAAACACTACTATTAGAGCACATGTTCAAAAACCAGTGAGTATTTATATTTGTCATTGTTTACCAGAAAAATGACTGTGTGATAAAAAAATAAACCCTTCAGATTCAAATTTACAATTTCGTGGCAATTGATGACTAAATATCAAAAGCAGCCTGCTTCCTCTCTTCCCAAAGTATTTCGTTGAAAACAGTTCAAAGCACTTGCGTGAAACTTCGATGGAGTTATCACATGATAGATAACCCTCAGGCTCCATTACAAATCGGTAGTTGCTTGCAGTTGTGTTCAATAAGACTAAATGGTAGATTGTCTTACTTTAAAGAACAAAACGTCAACTTATTTTCAAAATATGAATTTTATATTTTGTACTAAACGAAGATATTAACGTGCTTTTTTAGTGTCCCTTGTAAAACTTATACTTTTTTTACCAAGAGCATAAAACTTCTATATATTTGCTGCCGGGTAAGGGGATTTTGTATATTTATTAAAAATATAAATGACTTAAGGAATAGCTAACGATAACTTATTCCAACTCGCCTTTTCGTTACATATGGTCATAAATGAGTCGCTTGGTTAAGCTTTTAGGAGGGTATGGTATTGCAATTGATAGGAAAGCATTAAAATTAGATTAACATGCTACTAAAAAATTAATATATAAATATATAAAAAGAAATTTGTCAAGTGGTACTAGAGAAATCGTAAAAGAGTAAAACAGCATGTGTGCTTGCAAACATCTATCTGTAGATGGATTAATCCTAAATACTGAGCAGAAAGTAAATGCGATTGAGGTAAACAGAATACATCCTGGACTTTTAAAACTGAAACTATTGAGTGCAGTACAAATCTGCAACATTATATTTCCTTACAAGCTACAAACTTGTTGTGCCAATGAAGACATATAGAAGTTCTGTGAAGAGTTTGAATGGATTTAACTGGAGTGCCAACCGGAGGAAAATGTGATGGTAGAAGGTGACATGAATAGAGAAGTACGCAAAGCCATGATGTTTTATCATAAAATTCTCTCCCTCTCAAGAAGTACCGTAAACAGTGACTGCAAAGTTATCTGAGCCAAACCACTGAACAAGGATGTATTTAAAAATGAAATAACTAAATACCATTCCATATCGATATTACCAGTGATAGCAAAAATCCTTTAAAGAGCTGTACACGATCAGCCAGACATATCTGAAAGAAACTAGTCCTATTGCAAAGCCAATTAAGATGCTGAAAGAGACGTTTGAATGAACTCGCAATCCTACTTCTTACAAATGAAATAAGGAACGATATTGATGAAGGAAAGTTAGTCGGGGCCTTATTTTTGTTACCTAACAAAGCATTTGTACAATCAGCCACTCAGTCCTGATATCAAAAATGTGAACGTACGGCACCAGAGGGACCGCTTTATGGTGGTTCGATACTTTTTTATTGATCCCCGATTTGTGAAATTTTGTAAGCCACGCCCACTCACATGCGATGTACCCTACGCACCCTTACTGGTACAGGTATTGTTCTTATTAAATCTCCATGACTTTGAAGATTGCTTAAAACATTTAAATTTAACCACTTATGCTAATTTTACTTTTATCTTTTTAAAAATCCCAAGTGGAAACAGAGCAGTATTAAAATATTGATTTGTAAAGTAAGCAGATCTAACTACTTCAATGGGAATGAACTTATCTTGTCTCAAATCAAGCATAGCCGAGTCGATCCTGTCTGCACCATCTAAAATTTAATCAGAATAGGGATTTCAATAGCCAAAAATATAACTTTCATGCAATGTCGTCAACAAAAGGGTACAAGTATTTAGGAACAATATTAGGTCAAATTCTTTATTTTAGCATTATTTTTAATCACCAGTAAGTCCAAATTCATCTTTGCTGGCTACAGAATTGACTTAATCACCTTCCTTGCCTTTAAGCATTTTGCTCTTGTAATAAATATTTTCAACAGTACTCATCTTCCTTCTTGATGAGAAGCTGATGCTATGAGTTCGGATGGAAACAGGAGATTTTTGGTATTTGTCGTTTTCCTACTCTATTTGTTCTTCGAACATCATCATAACAGTATTTATATTCTGTGTAGTACTCCTATTAAACACAATAATCGGCTAAATTCATTGTTTATCTTAATCTTACTTGCTGGTTTGGGATGTCTTCTGCACTGGCTATTGTGGCTAAACTAATCAATCCAATGCCAAGCTGATTTTTTTTCTGCGGCATCTAAGTGTAGCAACGCTTTTTATGCATTTTGCTACTTATGTACTTCAGAAGAGAAATTAAATCCCACAATTGCAAACAATCGCTCAATAACATTAATGTCTTTTTATGTCCTTCATCCTTCAGCAATTTTTCAGCTGACGACATCCTACTGCAGGAATTGTTTTTGTGTATCCCTTCCCCTTATTACTGTTTTATTACTACAGGCACTTAAAATATTTCACACGGTAAACAATGATAGCATTAGTCATGCAATTTTTATTTGAAAATTTGAAACCAAAAACTCAAAGCAAAACAGAGTCGTTTTCACCACTTGAAAAGTGTTATATAGAAAAGGAACGGTAGCAAAGAAATACTTAACACACAGAAAGCGCAACACAGTTAAAATGAGATTGTCCAGTCTCTTTTCAAGTAGAATAGACGTCTCACCAAATACCTGGTTTCCAGAATAGTTCCAAATCACCACTCATCACGTTCCAGGACTAGTACCAAAATTACCTTTGCAATGAGACAAATGCTTCCAAATTATCACTTGAAGATGCACAACCAGGCTTTAAAAGAAGACTGACCGTTAGTCTGGAGGGAGTCTTGCAGGTTTAAAGCTTCTACTCGTTGTTGTCAAGTGTAACGTACTTTATACATCTGAATGAGTCTGATGTGCTTGTTGGCTTTTCCCGTTTATCTTAACAAAAAGTTTTTATTACGCAAATACAGTTTCAGCATGAGATGGACTTTCATCCACCAAAATAGTGCAGCAAGACAATACCTGCTCTTATTTCTGTAAAAATGTGAGAAGTTCACATTTTACGTTACATAACTATTGCTAATGTTGACAACCAACAAACTCTTCAAAACGTCAGCCCCTGTGTTCTTGCCAACTTGTTGAATGCTGACCAATTTCTTCAGCTTTTCTCCAAACTGTGTGCTTTTAGATCCCTTTTAAATCAACTATGTCGGTAGAAAAGTGATACAGGAAGTAAACAATTATATTGGTAACATGAGCTACAACAGTCACTGAATTTCAAAAGGTAACAAAACGGACTCCTTCAAAAACATTATCTGTATGCGTATTATCTTCACTTTGGAACACCAGATGACTGTCAGCTTACAATGAATTGCTCATCGCTTAGAAAAACTAATCTTTGTTCCGCCCATATAAGAAAGTTATCTTGATTAACAGAAACTCGCATTTTATCTTTGATGTAAATGTAAACAAAAGAATGAGTTGCCTGTCTTGTGTGATTGTCTTTTAATGTATAGATTTCCACAGTAGCCATCAAATATCATGAATAATAAACCGTTCTTTGTATGTTACTCTTGTCAGACATTTTACTCGAGGAAGGAGGGTGTCCTTATCTACAACTAACGTTGTGTTGGTTTCTTTCAGTTACTTAGGAGTTGTAATGATCAGCAGGTGTTAAGAGACGTCTTGTTTGTCTTTCCTATTTAGAAACCATTTGAAATGGAAGTCGAACATGAAGAGAGCTCCAACTTGAAGAATGATTTTACATCTGATTGTCTATCTAATAAAATGACAAGCCTTGCTAACAAAGCACTTGATCTAACTTTAACGTTTTGTCCATCAATCGTGACCAATATTTTTAGCTAAACAAGTGTACGCACTTGTGGATTTCTTTTCAAAGAGCTCTTCAAAATATTTGCACTGCCAAAGTGTTTTGTTTTGAATGATACTTCTTCTTGGCAGATTGACCATTTGTACTACCTCCAACGGAGGCTACCAGTCAAGATATTACCAACTGTAATTCTGGCTGTCTTGAGTCAGGTTGTACTGAGAGATCCATGAAGAGTGTAGTCATGTCATCAAATACTCTCTTTTACCATGAACTTGTCATCTCTATATGCTGCTCACTGGTCCTGTGTGTTATACATGTCAAAAAGAGTCATAACTTTATGCACTTGACCTTATGTGTGCATGGTATATGCCCACATTAGTCTGATTGACTGTGTACACCCTCGGCCTCTGGACGATCTCACTCGCTGTGAACTATTTTCATCACTTGTTTGATGATAAAATCAGTAACAGCCTTAATGAGCTTACTTATCACGGCTCGATAAACCAAGAAATATGTTTGCAAACATTTTAAGATTGCCTTTCCAGAGACTTGACATCGATAATTTTGACTGCTGACAATCACAAAGACTGATTAAAGATGAGGCAAGGTGTAGGAATTTGCAGCTTTTCAGGCTGCTTTTTACAAACAATAGTGTTTAAAAAAATGCAATTTTTATCTGCAGACTTCAGATTAATAATGAGTTCCATTGTTGTGTGATCTGGTGGCAAGTACATTTAAACCTATATGCCTTCCATAAACCCGATCCAGCTGCTCCTTGGCTGATATTCAGTTACAAATGCGCAATAAGCAGAATGCTAGGGAAAATCACAAGTTAAAATAGGAAGAATATAAGGAAACCGGAGCTGGACGAATGGATTAAGAGTCTCTGAAGAGGGAGTCTCCAGAGATTTGTCATACCAACTCATAGGACATCTTTGTATGCGATTCCAACTTTCACGACCTTTCGCTGTTGGATGCTTTGACTCAAAACTGTCGTTTAGTCATATCGCAATGGTGCAGATAAAATAATTGCACCAATACTATTAAAGTGTTCTTCCTATGGAATGAACAGGTACACATTATGTGATCAACAATGTTGTTCATTCACTGTGCCACACTGTTTTGATAAGTTGGTCAAATGTTCGTGATGTCAGAGTTTTAAAAAGGAATTTTGATTGGACCTCGTAACTTCATCATAACAAATAAAGTACTTAAGTGTAAAACCTCATTGATCAACCATTTGAAATCAAATAATTTGATGTAGTTCACCAGCTAAACCAAAAATCAAAGATAGTATTACTAACTGATTTCTTGTGGTGTGGACTAAACGACGTCTGATAGAAGCGGGGAAGTTGTACAAGCGACCGATCGCCAATCGATTCCATCGGTGACTCGAATATGGTTTGCAAGAACATGTGCAGCATGGAACACAACCTCTCTCTCATGCTGCAGGTTCCTGCAAACCAGCCTCTCTCTCATGTAGCATACTTATAGTGGATTTCTTAGTTTGATGAATATATGTCTATACCGCAAGACGTCTCTTCTAACTTTCGTAGGCGATTTTCATCAACAGACCTAGTGTGGTATTTACCATAAATAAGTATAGGGCACACAAGCCAGTCGCAGTGTCGATAGCAGTCGTTCCCCTCAATCTGTCTGGGATGAGTATTGCTAACAAGAATCTGCCTCGCGACCCATTCTTCTGCCTCCTTAGCATATTGCCATCTTAGTATTTAAGAATATAGTTCAAACATGGAAAGAAGGACAGATAATTGTGCTGTTTCGTTCATACCTAAGCGTAAGTAGACCCTATTAAAAACGCTTACAATTGCTTTATAATAGGATTTTTCAAAAAATCCTGTAAGTTTTTTTCTGTTGCGTCCTTCAACTTAGTACAATTAACTCTCCATTATACCTAACTTTATTTCCAAAGCCTATTTTTTCTATTTTCTAATGTAAGAGTATTAAGCTTTATGATCCTCTTTTGTAACAGCAAAAATGAAATCAATGAGAAAAATGAGAGGCTTTAAATTCCTAAATTATTTTTATCAAAATTTGAAAAATATGTACGAGTGTATGTTCATAGTCTTCTTCCCATCCATATTATCTTTTTTTTTTTCAAATTTCACATTAGAAAAACTTGAAATTGTTTCTTTAGAGATTACTTACTCATATAAGGGAAATCTTTAGTGACCAAATTTACAGTACAGTTCAAAGGGATACGTGCACCTGCTTGGGTTTAATCATCCTTCTACGTCCGGGCTTTCCTTCAGGCAGTGCATCTCCATCCATTCGACACCGGCATAGAAGTGGACTATTTTAATTCAAAATCAAAGCAATAAATTTCACGAAAATAAAATTTATTTCCCGTTTAAAGTCATGCAAAAATTCACGTTCGTTTTTCGTAGCAGTCAGACTCTCTTAAAAGCCATCTCAGCGAGCCATCACTAAATGAAAGGAAAGAGTTTCGAATTTGGAATTTCTTTCTTTACATATCCAAGCAAGGCGACAAGAGTTGAGTACTGCCATTTCAATTCTTTAATCTAGTCATTCATAACAGTTCTTAATTCATACGGTATGGTATATACCAATACTTCTCAGCGACAAATACAGTTTACACCACAAGTATCTCGAGACTTCACTTTCAACAACGTATGGAAACCTGGATGGCAACCAAGGATTGTTGGAGCACGCTTGGTGGCCATCCAACTTAAAACCATGTCTCATAAAATCTTCCCATTGGGTCAGATATTTCCGTCTCATGAAAATTCTGAACTTTATGGACTCAGAGGAAGCCATAGATGTAAGAGCTTTATCATGCCTTGAGTCGTAAGGCTTTTCTGAGCTCAGAAAAAGCTTTCGACTGGAGACATGATTAAGCTTTTACATCCACTTCCTTTTCAATTGTTTTGCTGCTGAAGTTTTGCCGAAACAGTAATTTGTCTTCCATGTGCTTGTCAAATACAAAATGTATACAGATGGCAATTTGAGTTGATTTTGCAACATTCGTTGTCTTATAAAGCTGGATCGCAAAGCAGATAAAATTCTGAATATTTGACAACATTTTCGACAAAATGCTACTGGAAACTAAGCGACTTGCCGCTAACATGTGTTTGGCAAGAAAACATACATCAAATTCTTAATTTCAGAACTTTGCAGCACATATGATATGGTATCAAGTCTGGACTTGATCAACCTTTTGACTTGGAGTTTAAGAACGCCTTCTCGTTTATTAATTAAGCTGGGGACGAAAATACAAAATTGACCCTTCGTTATCGAACTTAAGATCAATGTTTACTTATATTTATGTACATTAAGAAAAAGGACAAATGGAACATTACAGAAATGTCCAAAAAACAAGAGTAGAACTTTTTCAAACGCGAGGATGGATGTTCATCCTTTCTTAAAGTCTTTTCCTAGAGATTTTCTTTCAACTTTATACATCTAAAATACCACGTAAAGTTTTGCAAATTTCATAACGTTGGTATAATTTCCTGTCCTCTGTTAATGAATTTTGTCTCCATTATTTTTGCAAACGTTTACAATTACAAAACATTGCATTTCAGCAATTTAAGGTATGCCATTATCTACAAAAAGATATTAATTTATTTAATTTGTCTGTGTAGTAACGCTTAGGCGTAGTATTCAAAAATGAAAATTTTTACTTATTACAAAGTTGTTTTTGGTCTGAGTTTCTGTTCTGGTCAGCAAAAGAGAGTCCGTAGCTATTTCTAACAATCTTATTTACATTCAGCTTACTAAAACATAAAACTATTACACAGGTCTCCCGTGGAGTACAAATTAGTTGACCTCACAATCGCTTGAAGAAAAACTTTTCACGCAGACATCAAACAAAAACAGAATATTGGAGGTCAGTCGAGGCAGGGTTCAATGTTCACTTTGAGTAAATATGTTTTGCAGTGCTGCAACAATATATTCGAAAAACAAAATGATTATAATTTTAGAATTAAGCCATCATAGAAATAACAGAAGAGAAAATATTACTAGAAAAGGTTGGGAAGAAAAAATTTTAATGTTAGCGGTCCTAAGCGAGTTTTTCAAAAAAAAGTAATCCAGGAAAAATTTCTTTAACGTAATATGAAAATTTTTATTCAAACACCATTGCCTCAGAATAACGGGACTTTTTCCAAATGTCCTTATTTTTATCAAAAGGATTCTCGGTCATTCTTGTCTGCAATACTTTACGTCCAAGCATCCTCCTCAAATTCTCTTATTTTTTGAACACTTTTGTTCGGAAAGAGGACTATTTGACGTTGGTAATCGAAGGCACTTATTTTCTTTTTCGTAATTTCATACGTTGCCAAAGCCCTTTTCGGGTGGCACCAAGACAGACAGTTCGCAAATTAACCAATAGTAGAGAAAGTAAGGAAAAAATGAAAATAAAGAAAAATACCTTGTGATATATATATAAAGCATACACACTTTTTAATAACAATACCATAGACTTACTTAGCCTCAATATTGATGAGGGTATTTGATCACGATGTTTGATATATTCCTAATATACTTTTGTATAGTATGTTATGATGATCAATTTTTGGTCAAATTGTCAAAATGAAAGATACTAATTATGGTGAAGGTATATTATAGCAGGAATGACGATACCACTGAGTAATTAGGAGAAGAAACATAATCAAATTTACAGATAAAGTTGAATTGAAAAATTTTTGCTTCAGAAATACTGTTATTTCAAATGCATTTTGAGACTGGGCTATGATGTTATTTTATTCTGATAATTTAAGTTATCGAAGAGTCTTGATATTCTTACAAAGAAGGTTCTTGTAAATAGATGGGTACATATTGTATATGAAAGGTGCTAATTTTTTTTCTGTTAGAAACAGTACTGTATTTAACAATCCATAGGTTTTAACAAATAGCCTTCCAACATCACTCTACCACTTTTATCACAATTGAAGTAAAATACATGCAGAGTACTTTTGGAACGACGTACAAATAAAAGAAACGAGGAGAAATTTCAGGAACTTTCAAATATACGATATGAGTACATTTAGATAGGACAGTTATTTTCTTTGTAAATGAAACTCGAGGAAATTTTTGTTATACTGATTCTTCTTCTTCTTCTTTCGGCTTTTCTATCAGGGGTCATCACAGCGGACTAACGCTCTCCACCTCGGTCTGTCGCTGGTGTCGACATGAGGGTGGTTGGAGGAGGCTCCAACCACCCTCATGTCATCATTCACAAAGTCAGAGAACCGTATCTTCGGCCTCCCACGTTTCCTTTTCCCCGGTGGTGGTGTTTTACTAATTCACTTGATCAAAATCTATTTTAATCTCTCAGAGTTGTCTACTTCAATATCCTAGGGATCATCTAATCAAATAGGGTGTTTATTTTATCGTTTATATGCATAATAGGGACAAAAATAAATATGCTTATTTAATAAGGAGGTATTTGTATAAAAACAGCAGGCACATCACATACAAACATATACATAAAGCTATAACCGTATACTTTTTAATTTCCAGTCAACGTAAAAGTGTTGGGGAGAAAAACGTTTATAACAAAGAAAAGCAGATGGAAACATTTTTAACTTTATGGACTCAGAGGAAGCCATAGATATAAGAGCTTTATCATGTCGTGAGTCGTAAGCTTTTTCCGAGCTACGTTTCGAGAGATGCTTCTCCCATCGTTAGGCTGGCGATAGGAGAAGTATATCTTGAAACGTAGTTCGGAAAAAGCTTACGACTCACGACATGATAAAACTCTTACATCTAAGATGGAAAACATGTTGTGCTTAACTGGATTCCAACCAGTGCAGTGGCTTTTACTCTGTATACATTTGCTGTGAGAACTGAACTATCAACAATATGTTCTTACCTTGACCGCTTTTTAAACGTGCCACACATGTCAATGCGCTACTTTTCCTGAATATTTATAGTTAAAATTCGCATCAAAATCTACGTTCATACGACTGAGCCTTGCAAAGAACGCAGAATTAATAAAAAGAGGAAAATACTAAAGATAATATTAACAGAGAAGATTTTGAATTTAAAAGAAATCTCTTCCCCAATTATCTCCTAAAGTGAGGGTCCAAGAATTTCCTCACCAACGTTGTTCTTTATCTATTTTGCCGTTCTACTTCTTTATGCTTTCCGTCAATGTGACATTAGAATTTATGCTCCCTTTCAACTTCTTGAAAGGTATTCAATCTTAGAAGATACAATACTTATCCAGAAATCTCCGATTCCCTGATACTTTTTTTTATGCAGACGGTTCCGATTTTGTTTCGCACACTCAACCTGACATTCTTCTGCTGGATCAATTTTCAAATGTAAGCTCTGCTTTTGGATTCACCACCAGTATAAAGAAAACAAAAGTGATATTTACACCCGCACCTGGTTCACCTTACATTCAACCAAATTTCTACGTAAATGGCACCAGATTAGCTGTTGCGGATACTTTTGTGTAGGCTATGAGGTTTTCTGGACCGACCACCACATTTCAAATCCCAAATTGCGGGAACGGAACTGTAATCAGAATGTATACTAACAGCATAGTTATTTTATATGCATGTTGGTACTATCACAATATTCCTCCTTACTTCAAATTGTAAATATTTCAATACTGAGCATTATCGATTCAATATCATCTAAATCTATCAACATCCACCACGTATTATATCACATGTTACACAATAGAATACCTGAAATATATGTTAGACTTCGAATGTATTTTCAGTAAACCAGTTAATGGCTTTGCTTGTTCTACAAATGATTTAACCGACTTTTTAATTTTCAATTAAAAGCACTCAATTACCAATTCCTAATTCATTGATGAAACGCAGTTCTGTAATTTTTTTTTTTTTTAAATGTCAATTGATTTCACGGAATAGTCCTTTGTTTCCTATTTAAGGTGTTGGGGTGCAGGTGCAGGTGCGGATGTGGATGTGGGTACGTGCTTTATCAAACGGACGAGTTAGCTAAGAAAGTGCTGGCAATCGCTGTGATGGTGTATCAAACCTGTGCGTTGAATGGTCTACACTACTATTAAGAAGTATGTACAATAAACCATGACCACTTACAATTCCTCCAGCGATTTCACCCGAAATGATAAGGAAGGGTAATTACGTTTAATAGCAAACAATGACTCCAGATACTGATGCTCTACAGAGAGCTGGTTGTTTGAGTATTGAAGGTATGCTAATCGACTGTCAAATCTGTTGGGGAGGGCACGTAGTTTGAACGGATGACAACTGGTTGTCAAAAACAGTTATGTTCTGGTGGGTTGATTGTTGGTAAACGTCCTCTGCAAGAGCAAAAGAAAAGATTAATTTAAAAAACTGAATATTAGTGTTGAGCACTTGGAAAATTTTGCTACAATTTCATGCTGAAATTAGAATGAGAGCTGTTAAAGAAGGTTTCGAGACAGCCCAGGAAAACATTGGAAGCATAAAAAGCTCAAATAGAACCTGAGGAAAGATGTTAAAAAAAGATTAGATACCGAGACAGCAAACTGGAAGTGTGACACATGGTGTCTTCTCAAAATCTACGTCATCTAAAATCACTCACAAGAAGACCACTATAAGCATTACCTCTGGGTCCTGACAATAACACCTGTGTAAAATGTACCGAAGTATGCAATTCGACCACTGGACTGAAAAAGTATATTGTTATAACAAGGACAACATCCCACAACAAAACCCAATCAACCTGGTAATGACTTGACCTTGTTTATGACATGTGGCAATCACCATGTTGTTGATCTGAAGCAAAATGGTTTTGAACACCTTCGCAAATAGTCGACTAAACAACGAAGACGAATACAACTATGTTGTGCAAGGTAACGATCATTTGTGAAGATGGAGCAATCAACACGTATGTATTTTTTATGTATGTGCTTTTGTATGTTTCTCTGTCTACTTCTACCGATGTGGCTAAATGAGTTCGTCATAGCAAGACTTGCCGATAGAATGACGCAGTCAACATTGTCCATAAAGAAATACCCATAATGAAATAGTGTCAAATGGAAATAGTGCCATACGGAAGTTTCATACGTAATCCGGGAAGGCAGACAAAAATTATAATTAAATTTTTAAGACTAATGAATAATCAAATTGCTACGTACAATAATTCCTAACAGACCCCTCGTACACAACTTAAAATGCTCTCCGCGATATGTTCTCGGCAATTGAGCGATTCGACGGTTCATTGAATCCTAGCACGCTACTTCAACATTATTCTAAAATCAACAGTCCACAAATTTCAACTCTTCATTCCTACTTACTAATTTTGATCCCCCCTCCCCCACTAACTTCAAGTCTTAAAAAAGACAAAACAAAAAGACAGCGAAGAAGTAATAATCTATTTACTACAAAAGTAACCATGCAGCGCTATGGCTGCTGTAAGGGTCAATCATCCGCCTTACCTAACACACCTCCCACCTTGATCAACAATGATGAGCGAAGGGGGGGGGGGGATTGCAGCCGTATTTTGGTCAAGTCTGCATTAACAGCGGTGTCTTGTCTGGGTCCATCGGGTCTGTTTGGGTTGTTACGTCTATCGGGTGTAGCATTGACTTAATCACTAGAATTCCATTCCGGTCTAATTCTGCATTCATCCAGTTGCAATAAATCCTGTGAGAAAGGGGTGGTTTTCTTGACCCCTTAATACGTGCGCTGGTTCAAGCGAAGGAAATTCCGAAAAACGACGACTCTTTTCGTTAGAGGACTGTATAATACTTTATGATAACATTCGTATCATCAACAAATTACCATCAATATAAACAACTGTATTCCAATAATGAATACATATAACAACAGCTCCAATAATCGTGCTTTACAAAACTAAGACAATCTCAACCTGCAACGACAATCTTAAATTACGACGACGATTTTATTACCACGAAGATCACTCCAAACGACGACCTTATCACAACGAAGATCACTTCAAACGACGACCTTGAAGTACAAAATCACAAGTATATATGCGAATGTCTAATTACATGAATCACATCTAAAATATGATCGGCTTCATTGATTTCTAAATTTCACACGCCTACATGCAAATTACCGATGTCACACACGCAATACTGCCCGTGACATTGAACCTAACCCAAGTGACTCACTTAGTTCTTGCCGAGAACAATCGTCTACTTGCGTCAATACCACAGAGAAATTATCGGTAATCACGAATCCTAGATACAATATTTACAAACCAAAACAAAACAAAATAACTAGTAACAGGGGCAGTTTCCTGACACCCTCCCCCCTTGGCCTACCCTGGTAGGACAACATCTATAGAAACGGAACAAAATATAACTAGGATGTATAGGCTACATAATAACAATCTAATATAAGTATATAAATGTGATCCACTACTTATCTAAACTGATCTCTAATGGATACAATTTCTGGACAGGTCTGTTCATGACAAGACGTTTGCCATTAGAAACAATTCTAACACTAGCTCCTCTAATTTCTTGATCCTTTCCTAAGATCAACCTCTCTACAATACCTACTTTCCATTCACTTCTTCTAGTGTTTTCTCCATGAACCAAAACTACATCTCCTACAGCTACAACTCGGTTCTTAGAAACTCCTTTCTGCAAACTATGATTTTCTCTAAGGTTAACTAAGTATTCCTTAGCCCATTTGTTTAAGAAGTGCTCCTTCATAGAACAGAGATACTTAAATCTTTTACCCAAATCACTATCACTTTCAGTGACTTCTACTAATCTTGGCAAAGAACTTATCTTCCTACCATACATAAGATGAAATGGAGTGAGCACTTCACCTTCTGGCTCATCACCCAAATAGACTAGTGGTCTTGCATTGAGACTTGATTCAACTTCCTGTAGAACAGTTAATAACTCATCATAGGTCAATTTTGCTTTACCTAATACCTTACGAAGACATCTCTTAACCAAACCAACCATTCTTTCAAAGAACCCACCCCAAAATGGTGCTCTTTCTAAATTAAACTTCCAATCCAGCCTGCTATTAGAACAAAATGATAAAAACCTTGTATCCCTCTGTAAATCACTCAAAAATCTTGAAGTGCCTTTAAAGGTCTTTGCATTGTCTGATACAATCAAAGAAGGTACTCCCATTCTGGCAATAAATTTCCTCAAACACCTTAAAAATGTTGAAGTAGACAGATCTGTAACTATATCCAAATAAAGAGCCCTTGTGACACAGCATGAAAATAATGCAACATATACCTTACTTGTTTCGTTTCCCTCCTTAACAAACAACGGCCCACAGAAATCTACACCACATTTATCAAATGCTGGGCTTGGTCTTACTCTAAATTCTGGTAATGGTGCAGGTGGAGGCGAATTAAATGGCTTACCCTCAACCCTCTTACAAACAACACATTTTGCCAAAACCTTCTTGACAAATTGGCGACCCTTAGGAACCCAAAACTTTGTTCTTAGCTTGGCAAGAGTTGAACTTACCCCACTGTGATGCACATGCTCATGACATTGGCTGACAACAAGCTCTGTAAAACGATGATCTCTAGGAATTAATATAGGGAACTTAGTATCATACTCCATGTCTGACATTTCAATTCTTCCCTTACATCTAATGAGACCTTGATCTTCATACAAACCTAAATTCTTTGACCATTGCTTGTAGCCTTTATCTGCCACAACTGTTTGTTGCACAGCCTTAATCCACTTGCTCTCTGCTTCCTTTATCTCTCCCGCTTGTAATGCTCCAGTGGTTACTTGTTGCCCAGTCTGCTTACATTTGGCATTGAACATAAATCTCAAAACCCAGGCTGTTACCCTAAACAGCCTATTAACTCTACTAAACCGATCAACCTCTATGACATTTTCAATACTTTGTGTGACTCCTGAAGTAACTGTTCTCAATGCTGTCACCTTAACTTCATCTAAGCCTTCCTTTGTTTGTGAAGGGTCATGAACTTGTTCAACAACACCTAACCTTAATTGCTCCTGAATAATTCTATCATAGGCATCAAGTAAATCTGGCTCTCTCTGCAACCTACTTAGTTGACTCTTAAAGAGCTTAAAACAAATATCCCAATTAGAAGGTAAACACTGAACCCCTTCCTTCCAGGGTAACCCAACAGAATAACGAACCCCATCAAATGAAATATCATCAAGTGCTGCCTCATAGACACTGTCTTGAGGTCTTATGCCAACTGAATCTAAATCCCATAAATTATTAACTTTTACATCAATATCATCATTATCAGTAGAAACAACATTACTACACATGCTGTGCTGCTTAGAACTGCCTTTGATTTGCCCTGACAAAACAAATCCTAATGTAGTATTTAAAGCGACAGGTTCACCAGGCTCCCCCCTTTTAACTTCATCCTTCAGAAAGGTCCACAAATAATCTGCACCTATCAATACGTGAACCATGAGCATCTCATCTGACTGATTAGCATCTGTAAACCACAAATCCTTAAGATGAGCATACTCCTTCTTAACTCTTTCCAAGTGTTCATTTTTCACTTCAGTGATAATGGGGACTACAATTGCTTCAATTGTGACTACCTCACCTGTTACTAAGGATTTCAACCTTACTGTAACTACGTCCCTAAATTTCTCTACTGCTTTTACTTGTCCAAATGTGCAGAGCTTGATCTTCTCTCTGCGTACTACTTCTAGACCTGCTGCCTGAGCTACTTCTTTTGTTACAAAACTCCTATGACTTCCGGAATCTGACAACACACGACATTTAATACCATTAATAGATGCCAAGGCAGTCTGTAGTACTACCCTGTTTCCTGACTTAACGTGTAAACTGGGGGTAGTAGCAACATCAACGGGATTGGGATGACTAACACTAGCACTACTATCAACAAGGCCTTGATGGCGAGGGGAATGGTTATGCCCTATTCTCTTACTATCATTATTGTCTACCCTAGGCCTAACTCCAAAACACAACGAGACATGGTGAGAGCCACCACAATTCTTACACAAAACCGACGATCTACAATTAATAAGACGGTGAGCTTTTCCTAGACATAAAAAACACCTATCAAACTTCCGTAAAATACACTTACGTTCTTCTGGGCTCTCTACCCTACGACAGGTAGCAGCCTCGTGTCTTCCTAGGCAGTAAGGGCATTGTTCCTTATTCATAATAGGATACTTCAATTTTCTGGAAGTAGTTGCCAAAGCAGATGCTGTGCTAGGGCCTGAACGTCTCTCCTTGTGGTCTCTGTTATCTTCAGCCTGGAGACTCCGACTGTTTTCCCTCAGCTCAACTTCCTCAAGGAGGGCTTCGAGAAACTCGTCGAGGCTCCAGCTCATGCAATTCGTTTTTCCCCGCATCATTGTGATTCTGGTTTGGTCTGGCAACTTCTCC
>RDPX01000053.1:2451122-2468163 GCA_003991215.1 Morbakka virulenta
CAAACGACGACCTTATCACAACGAAGATCACTTCAAACGACGACCTTATCACAACGAAGATCACTTCAAACGACGACCTTGAAGTACAAAATCACAAGTATATATGCGAATGTCTAATTACATGAATCACATCTAAAATATGATCGGCTTCATTGATTTCTAAATTTCACACGCCTACATGCAAATTACCGATGTCACACACGCAATACTGCCCGTGAAATTGAACCTAACCCAAGTGACTCACTTAGTTCTTGCCGAGAACAATCGTCTACTTGCGTCAATACCACAGAGAAATTATCGGTAATCACGAATCCTAGATACAATATTTACAAACCAAAACAAAACAAAATAACTAGTAACAGGGGCAGTTTCCTGACAAATCCTAAGTCTCAACTTCCAAAGGGAAAAGTGTTTGAAGTGGTCTTTTAATGACAGAATGTCGTCCTTCTCTCGCAATAACTCAAACCAAAGCTCCACATAAATATTCATCCCTTCCGCGAATAATGAAGGTAAATCAGCAACAGTTAACATCTTGTAACAGCTTTCTTGGAATTCCCGATAAACTATACAGATATGAAGTACCTTTCGGATAACAGAGGTTTGCTCATAATCCACCAATACTTCGTTCTTTTGCAGGTGTGGTTTTTGTTAGCCCATGTTTCAGCTTGACATGGCGATATTCTACTACCAGTTTGGTAAATAAACTGTCCTTCCGTATTAAGGCTTGTAGTTTACATTTGTGTTCTAAAGAAGCTTGCAAATTTTTTCATTTACAACGCAGAATTATTCTTTCTTCTGGATGTTATCCTCTCTTTTCTCCATTGTTTAAATTTGTGATCGTCATAAATGTTTTCTGAATACTTCTCATCCAGTCTCTCTGCATCGTCGGTCTCGTCACGAGATATTTCATCCCGTTTAAATTCGCAATTATAAATGCTCAATTTCTTCTTTAAGTTTTTCACAAATCTTATACCAGCGTAGTTACTTCTAAAAGTCTCGTAAAATTGCTAAATTTGACACCGCAATAATACTTTTTAAAGCAACTTCGTTTCCCTTGGCTACAGAAAGTAAAACGTCAGTCTCTTGTGATTTTATTTCCGATAAACAGTCTTCAATTGCTTCGTTTAGAAATAGCTGTTAAGGCCAATAATCTCGAGGAAGTTAAAGTCATTCTAGCCCCTTCCATCTTGCCAAACCAACTAGATAATTTAGCTGAATATCTACCTCTCGATACTAGAAAACTGGGGTTTTCCAATCCTGGACAATATTTCCACACACTCTTTGAAAATAAACATCTGCTAAGTTCTTCAGTATAGTGTGTTCATGCTTGGACTCCAATCATTTCTGTCGAAGACATCGATAACTCCATCAAGGGCCAAGACAACAGAGTTCATGTGTTTTCCTTACAACTCAGCAACGCATAACTCCAATCGAGGAATAGTAAGTCTCTTTGACGGTGCTTCTCTACTCCTCAGCAGTAAACAGTGACAAGTAAATTGCAATGTTTTCAAAAGAAACAACAAACACACAGGCAGCCAAAGCCTTTTCGATGCATCTAAAATTAATGCAGCTCACAACGTTCTACCCCTTCTTTAACTTTATGAAATCAGTTACGCTTAACTGTAACAGATGGGTTTTCTTTAATCCCATTCAACTATTTCTGCAATGATTTCCTGTGATAATTTTTCATCCCAATCGTAATTTGAAGTACAAGAGCTCTTGAAATTTTGGCAGCAATGTGACTGGAGAGACTAAACCAAAAGGGTCAAATATCTTTGCAGTTACCTTCAAAACAATTCCAAAGAATTTCCTGGATCAGCTTTTAAATTAATGAAAATTGTGTTTATTTCTGTATACAAACCAATACCGAGAACCTTATCCTCCTTCTCGGTCATGATTTCATCAGAGTTCCCAATCACTTATTTCGCTAAGAACTGATTTTCTACTACAACATCCCCTTGCATTTCTTCAAACTTCACACCAATCAGTTTTATAAACTTACTGAAATTAAAGTTCCATTTTCTCAGGTTAAAGTTTCCTTCTCCCATTCGTTCTTTAGCTTTTTTATACAATTCCACTGCTTCTTGAAAAGTATCAACAGTAGTTGTTAGATTATCGCAATATGAAAAACTCAAACAAGGGCTGGGGCTTTCTCAGCAAATGTATTCAGGTGATGACGTAATTTGGCATTCATAATAAATGGACTTGACACCAAAAAAAAAGAAAGTGTGAAATCTGAAAACGACAATTTCAGGGCATGCGTCGGAATATCTTCTACCTACAAAAAGTGAAGAAAATATCTTTAAGCTCCATCGACAAAAATGTTCAAAGAACCCTTCTCGATATCAGCAACAAGGACAGTCGTCTTAGAACTAAATCTGAGCAAAATCGAAAACAATGCTGTAGTCAACGAAGGCTCTTTCAGTAAGATGTCATTCAAGGAAATTCCCTTAACTTCATTTGAAGCATTGTGTACAACACGTACCTTCGTTGAAACAGCATTTGTCCATATAATAGGTCGATGGCGAAAGTAAAATACCTTTCCTTCACTGACAGGCTTAGTCGGATTCATCTGTTCTAAGATTCTCTCTTCAGCGAAACTGATCAGCAATACCTGATTAGCGATACTTTTCATATTCTTTCATTGTCTTTAGTTATCTGCGGAGGCGGCTCCTTAAAATCCTCAATCGCTTTAATAAATGCTCTAATTATCTCGCAAAGCTGGATGCTCATTGTAAAAGGGTAAATTAATCGAGTACTCTACATCTTTGAAAACAATGTTTTTCTCAAACTGTTCTTCTGAAATATCAGTTTCATGAAATCCTTCAGCGTCAAAACCCCGTAATTTTTGTACTTTCGAATGCATGTTAGTCTTTTGTGACGTAGTCAAACCTTCCGAAGTGTTCAATCGCGAAATATGGTTTTCATTTAAATTGGTGCTATCAATTGTCTTGATATTGACATAGGTACTCAAGGGCCAGATAGCACCAAACCAAATATAGTATTAATCGCTATAGGAAATTTAATATCCTCATTGAGACCCATTTCACCTGTAAAACAGCTCCACGTGTAATTTGCCTTAATCAATAGTTGAATTTCAGATTCCACTTGATCTGAAGAATGATCAGCAAGTTTTAATTCCGGTAGGTGTACAAACAATCTCTGGGTGATAGTAATTTCTTGCCCTTGAACTGGAGTGCAAATACGAGGAACTGCATTTTTAAGGGTCATGCTAACAAAGCCCAGAGATAGCCCTATTGAGAATTGGCAAATACATTAACAATAACAATAGTTCACTTTAGAACTTTGAAATTGCCCTACAATACTTGTTGCAGAGGATATGATGACAACTGTTATCAAAAAGATGAAATCAAACTGATTAAACCAAACGGTAGAGAGATAATTACTGTCATAATAGGGCTTTTAAATAAAATCATACATGAAGAAAATATCCAAGATGATTCGAAGGACCCCTTTAATTTGAACAGGTAAAACGTAAAATGCGATGCAAGAGGTCTCGGGAGATACAAAAGCCATACGTTCCTAGATTATGTGATGAAGGTTTTAGAGCGTGTTCTCAAAGATCTCATCCGCTCCCATATTAATATTAATAACATAGAGTTTGGGTTTATGCCTGGTCGCGGCACCAAAATAAGGTAAACGTCATTCTTAAAATGCAAGAAAAACATCGAAAGCCACGTAGACTGGGGCAGATTCAAGCTTTGGGGTAAATTTTTGTTTCAGGTTAAGGTTTGAAGCAACTGGTGGTGTTCATCGAGAGCCTTTTTTATGAACAATACTTTTTGTTCATTAAAGAGTCATCAAGAGTGATAATTTGGAAGACGTAAAGTACCATTTGAAGGGAGCGATGTTTCAATACAATAACGTACCAAGAAAATATTATTTAAGGATTTCGATAAAATAGGTACATTGATTTTAATAACAACCTTCAAACACTTATCTTCATTCTAAATTACCTAAAACCTTAATCGAAAGAGGCGAGCCACTTAAGCTACATTTACCAAACAGGAAGCACCAACTTCGTCGAAGGGTCCCATCAGGCAATAGTACCAATGTTGTCCCTCTGTGTCTGTACAATCGTTAACAGTACTATCGTTAACAAATCCATATCATTTAATTTTACTCTTCTCTTTAACTCTGCTGTGTGCTGTAAAAAAGACTTAACTATATCTGACATGTATTCTTTATGATGATTGCCGGAAGTGGTAAAAGTAGTAAAAAAAGCCTGTTTTAGTTCGATGTTGCCTGCCAAGTTTCTATCCTTTACTGTTTTCATGTGTTGCAAAACATTGGCTCTACATTCATGTTCAACATTGCAATGACAGATTTTTCATTTAAGAATTATTCCATCGTCTCTAAACAATCAATTTTTTCCCAACAATCAAAATATTTGAAATATTCCTGAGATTTTTCTTTTGTTTAGACATTTTAACTTTTGTACTGAAAATAACTTTAATCTACTTGGGTCCAACGCATAGAAAAGTGTAACACGTTAATACTGTGGACATTAAGGTAAAATAACAAACCTAAATATAGCAAGTGTTACAAATTAATATTGTGGACATCAATGTGAAGTAGCAAACATAAATATGGCAAGTGTAACACATTTATATTGTGAACGTTAATGTAAAATAGCAAACATAAATTTTGTTTAGTATTTACTTCAATATTTTAATATTTGTTTTCATTCTTGCAACATTTTCACAAGGGCTTTGAAAGTACAATCATTTCAAAACAAAACACTCAAGTACATATCAATTTGCTAGAAATCCCAATATGAATAAAAAAGCTCCTGAAAATAACAAAATAGCTGGTAAAATTCCTTTAAACATCAGCTATGAAAATATGATACAAGGATGATAGAGCTGTAATGCTTGAAATGTTAATTACAATAGTTGTAATATTAAGCTTATTTCTTATATTTCGTGCACTTTTCACACTCCAATGTTCATATTTGGATCCATACGGTAAATGTGTTTGATGGAAATTAAATGATGCATTTCAAAAACAGTTATGAGTTTTCTAGAAGTTATTTTGCCTTTCAAAGAGCCATTTGTGGAGGGTTTTTGGCTTTTCTTAGAGATAATTTTTTAGTCTGTGAAAGGTATCTCTTCCTAATTAATGACAATTATTATTAAGTTAATGATATAATTTCTTGTCCATTCTCTTCACTTTTAGCGTGGTCGCTAGAGGATATTACAATACTATTAGACATCTCAGTCAGACACTAACAGCTGTTTCTTTATTTTTAGATCCCAGTTTTTGTATACAGAATTTTAATGAGGAGGATATCAGATCTATGTTATCTAAATTTAAGATTGACATTAACTTTTTTCAAAGCTTTCTGCTGGAGGATCAATCCTCTTATTGATGCTACTGATTGTTGCAATAAATAAGTGCTGAATAAAAGCTAGTGATCTACTCCTGCATCAACTTTTACGGTCGCTCCCATGTATGCAAAATTGAAATCGACTACATTTTCCTTTCTAACCTCTATTCTAGGGTCTTTTTGAGGATTAATGTCGCGTTTACAACATCTTAGCTCTGCAAAAACCAAAGCGATGAAAAATCTTTTTAATAAAGAAAGAGCCATTAAATAAACACCAGTGTACCTTTTGAAGTCTGACTAAAAGATATTTAAGTTACTCTCGTGATAAGGCTGTGGTTGAAAAGGGTGTTGGCTATCGGTAATCCCTTAACAGTACATAATTCAAGCAATATTGATCCACTGTCAATTGTTTTCTTAGCTGTAATTACCAAAATTGTCGAAAATATCCTAAAAATATTATTAAAATTTCTAAGATGTACAAAAAAGTTTTTCAGAGAGTGAGGATGGTTGTCGATTTTCCGTAGTAGTGTGCTACAGAAAGATTTATTTTCAATATTGGGTTAATAGGAATCGATGCATTTTAATAAATAAGGAAGTTTTATTCTGTTAGAAATGACACTTCAAAAGATTTAACGTATTATAGTGGCACATTACTTATAGCTATAGGTACCTTTTATCTATGCTTGCCCTCTTTTCTGCAGGATTAAAATACTGTGAAACTTTTCTATCCAAAAACAGCAACAACACCGCACAGTCTAGCCACTGCTTCTGCTTTGGGTTAATTAAAAATAACAGTGGCTAAGAGATGATCTACTTTTCTCAAAATACTGTAAATTCTGAAGTAGAGCCCAACTACTGGAAGTAGTTTATACTCATACCAAGCAGGCATGGCTTTCAATATGATAATTATTTAATTTTTGTTCTCATCATACAGGTAAAACCAGTTGATTAACGGAAAGGCAGAAGATTTGGAGTTCCCATAGCATATGTCTTTTACATCGAAAAAATGTCACCTGTTGATGGAGAGCACCACTTTACACAAACGGAAGCTGTTATTATTGCCATATTTTTTAGCATTCTTATGACTCTTGGAACAGTGGGAAATATAACAGTGTGCATTATCTTTCGAGTTACAAAAGAATTGCGGAGTTTTGCCAACTATTTAGTTATTAACCTTGCAGTAGCAGATACATTACAGTCCATCAATCTAATTTTCATGATCTTATCAGCTCTAACGAGGCATTGGTCACTTGGTAACTTTATGTGTCAATTTGTTGGATTCACAAATATTAATTTTATAGCTACATCTCTTTTGTCACTCTTCCTAGTTAGCATAAACAGATACTATATAGTTGTAAAAAACGCAAACAAAGAATGGTTTAGGAACAGCAAAGCTACAATACAAATTGTCATAGTTTGGGGATTGCCTTTCATGCTTGCTTTGGCTCCGATATTAGGATGGTCCGAGTATAAGTACCAACCTGGAAAACTTATGTGTACATTGTCATTTAAAACACAACCTTCCTATGCTCTGGTGCTGGTGGCAACTTTCCTAGTTGTTCCTTTTTTTGTCATGTGCTTTTGCAATTATAAAATTTTTCGGACTCTCAAAGAAAGTCATAATCGAGTTGCTGTTGATTCAAGAGCAGCTGTCAAGCGAAATAAAGACGAGTTGAAAATAGCATCTATGCTTTTTATTGTTGTTTTATTGTACGTTCTCTGTTATCTTCCAGCATCCATTCTTAATATTATTGATACGGTATCAGATGATAACTTTGTGCTACCTGAAAAAGCTGATCTCATATGTATAACTTTAGCAATGATGAATCACGTGATCAATCCCATTATCTACGGCTTTATGAATCGGCATTTTCGAAAAGGCCTAAGAACATGTTTCAGAAGGGGTAGAGATTTTACAAGATATGGAAATAACACTACTGTAATTTCATAACACAGACGGCAGAAATGTGATTAATATAATAATTTTTCCTGCTTACTAACTAACTTTTTGCAAATAGGTAAACAACTAAAAATGCATTTACTGTAATTGTATCATTTTGTAAGGTAATGCCATATAAAAAGCATTTACACTTTACTTCTACTTGAACAAGGCTTTGACTTAGTCGTAATCATTTTGGTGCAATTGTTTTACACTTTACCGCATGACAGTTAAATCAAGAGGCAGTTAATTGTTAAAGTTTATGTTCGTCTTTCAATACTCATTTGATGAATGAGATATTAAAAATGTTAAAGGGGAGTTTTTAAAAGCAACTGCGTATGATACTTTTGTTTTTTTATCAAGGCTTGCGTATGTGACAGTGATAAATCAAGTCAAATAATGCTACAAGGTCTTGCTAATAAATTACATTACCTTAAAAAGGCAAGTTGTCTTTTGTGCCTACCAATTCATCCCACTTTGGTACACTAGTTTTTTGAATTGCTTTTGTCATATAATTTCCTGTTTTTGACTAGTTTAGAGTATATTTCTAGTATACTTTTATATGTTTGTTAGAAAGAATTTCTAGAATCCTTTGTTAGTAGTGGATAAAAATACATTCTGTAGAAGGATCTCCATATTTCGTTTTTTTAATGGTTTGTTTGTACCTGACTTTAGGTCCAATGTTATGTCGAGAATGGCAGCAGAGGTGAGCCTGGTGCTAATGTCCATTTGGAAACCAATGGTCTTGAACACTATTATAACCTTTTTTACCAACTTTTCGCTTTTCTGAGAGAAGGATTTAGAGCTGTTTTTTAGTTTTCCGCAGCATCAAATCCTTCTCTGTTCCTCTCTGTCTCTGTCTCTGTCTCTGTCTCTCTGTCTCTCTGTCTCTCTATCTATCTATCTATCTATCTATCTATCTATCTATCTCTATATATATATATATCTATCTATCCATCTATCTATGTATCTATGTATGTATCTATCTATCTACCTATCTATCTATCTTTAACTACCTAGCAGATACTGAATTAATGAAGTGCAAAAATGATGAATAATAATTATAATAAAAATGAAAATTTCAAAGAATTGCCATTTTTTGTAGGAGAAAATAGTACAATAAGTGAAATAATGTAACTTTTAAATATATATCATTAAATTTTGTTCTGTAATGCTGTTCTGTTGGTCAACAGGACACATGAAAATACTAAAGGAAATGACCCTAAATAAAATAATTTTGAGACAGTTCAATTGGTACTATTTCCTCCTATATTAACTACAACTCGATCAAAAAAGTGCTCGCAAAAACGTTTTTCGATGAAAACTGACCCTTTCGTCAACTGGTAATTTCGTCTTGATTTATAAACGTATTGGGCGATATGAATGCTTATAATAGCGGTACTTTTCAAAATTGGTACAGTTGCTTGGAGTTTTAATCAGGACTCTTTACTTCACATAATTAACTGTTGAAAGGTACATTCGTATCATTTCTGTTAATTTCTGATTATTGCACAAGCAAGCAAGAAACTCCAAGAAAACCGAAGTCTGTAATGCAGTTGAAGACTTGTATAGCCTAGCAAAATATAGCTCATCGTCCTCTATCTCAAATAGCACCTCAGGACTGCTTTATTGTTAATTAAGCAGATAAAACGGTAGTGAAATGCCACATCACGAGGGTCCCTGGTCGACAAAAAGTCAAAGGAAGCAGCATCTTGATGGATTTGAGATGCCTGCTGCTATATAGTTTCTCCAGGCTCTCTGTATATTACTCAAAAAATTGGATATTTCGCGGACAATTTAAAGCCTTGAAACAAACTAGTAATTTAAAAGGCTAGCAATCTTATCCAAAATAAACTTTTAAAATTTCTTGGTTTGTGTGTGTTCAGCAGCCTGGCTAGCAAGCAGATTTCATAAAGTAGAATACTGATTGGTTAGGGATACTCAAGATTTTCTGTCTTCGGGTAAAGAATGTGTATCAACAAAAGTGCAGAGCTTGGCTAAATTATTAGTCGATAATTCAGAGGTGGAGTCGAACGATAATACTTCAGATAATCATCGTTGTCATTTATGTCCACAGTAGAAATGGTCTCTTTCTACGTTGGTCTTTCACCAAACCACTACCTGCTTTCTGCTTCTTTAGTCCTGCTGTACCATTTTTTTTGTTTGCTAATGATCTCTGCAATGTTACAGGAATAAGAAATTGACTTGAATGTCTATCCGATTAACGAGATTCGAATCCTATCGACTTGCCCAGAAAACATCTGTTGTGTTCCTACTATGCAGTTATCTTTAAATCCATGTTAAAAATAAGATAATCCTTTGAATGAATCATGATCAGACGGAACAATCTCTCTCAGACGAAAATAGCCTACAACTGTATCGATTGAACGGAAGAGGTTCAAATTTCTGGGTAATATGCAGAGGAAATCTGAAGAATCTAAATCAGAAATTGGCAGCACAAATCCGTCAAGATGCAGCTCCCTGTAACATATTATTATATATTATTATTACATATTATTATAACATATAACATATTATTATAACATATAACATATTATTATAATATAAATTATTAACATATTATGGGGCTATAATGAAAATAAGGTCTTCATGATCTCTATTATGCCACCCCTGCCACCGTTTCTCCAGATTACCGACCCGCTTGTTTGTTTTGTTCTTGTTTTTTTTTTCTGTTCACTCTTATTTTTTAAGTATTTCGGATAACATCATGTATTAGGTTTTTAACATTTACCAATGAACATTTGTATTTTTTTGTTAGTGGCGAATACATACATACATACATACATACATACATACATACATACATACATACATACATACATACATACATGAATTTATGAATGTATAGAATTTTAGGTTATTTTTGTCTCTGATTACAGTGAGATGGCGAGTACTGACTAAGAATGAAGACATTGAGAAATACGAGTCACATGAGATGCAACAAACTGAGCTGGTACAAGCAAGAAAAGCTCATAAGAATAGTTCCCATTACGATACCTATACTAAACGCTAAGACAAACCAGGCTTCGTCAGTGAAACTAAGTTTGATGAGTAACACCAGGATTTGGACCTATCAGGTTACAAACACGTCTTTAACTTAATCAAGAACATCAAGATGAAATTAGGCGGCCCTGTACAGATGTAACAACAGAATTCCTTGCAAGGATGCATGGCTATATATAGAGATGGGTCGGGGCGTTATGTACTCTCTAACGCAATAAAAAAGCCTTACATATACTTCTTGAAAACTGGAACAATATTAGAAGCCTTCCAGGAAGACGAAAAAAAACTACGATAGGCAATGATTAAAAAACTTTGATGGTAAGCAAGATAGCTAAGAAACAAATTCTTTCCAGACAATTACTGTAATCGAATCTAAACTAGGAGCCTTGAATTGATCAAGGTTAAAAATAACCTTCGTAACCAACCTTTACGTTATGATAACAAATGACGATTACAAAATCTGATCATTTTGTGAAGACTCCGGGTAAGAAACACCAGTGTCATTTAAAGATGAATTGGCGGAAAACAATCTAGCAAAGAAACCAGCCATTAAAATAAATGCAATAAGCAATAGCAGAAGAAAACGAGGATCACACTGCTAAAATCTTGGCATTTTGTGGCTTCAGTGATCGTCACATGTCCTGGTTAATTTATTTCAACAAGACTGACAGACGTGGAGAATTTACTTACAACTTCGTAAGGCAGTTGACTTTTCTACAAGATTTCTTCATTGAAGAGGTTTTTTTGAAGGTAGCTGGCTTTTTCTGGTATAGGTAGCCAGAACTACCACATCTCATGTCTCTTCTTTTGAATAAGGACAAGCCATCAATACTAGATTGATGGACAGAAGACGGCCAAGGTTCAATGCATGAAGCAAGAGAGGTATCATCCACAAAGATAGCAATGTGACTCTCAACATTCTCATGTCATTTATGGAAAGAAGAATTAATATAGATCCCAAAATAGAGTCTTGATGAAAAGTTAATTGGTCATCAATGTCAGGTTTGATCTTGCGATTGTACAGAAAAGGTAATATTATATTTAAAATTCTAAGGGAAATAATATCTAAATGTACAGTTACTGATTATTCAAAGTAACACAGCAATTGTGCTGCATCACGAAAGTTCTGAGTTTACGAAAAAAGATTAGAAGGCGAAAGAAGAAAGTTTATAGGTGAAGACTTCTTGAAACATATATGAATTGTAGCTATGGCAGACGAGATAACGAGTACTGGGAGTACTGCGTGACAGAAGGCTATCACCAAAAGTGAAAGGAATAGTATACAGGACAGTAGTGAGACCAGCGTTGTTGTATGGGCTTGAGATGGTAGCAGCAACAAAGAAACAGGAAGCTGAGTTGGACGTGGCTGAGTTGAGAATTCTGAGGTGGTCGCTTGGGGTCACACGCCTGGACAAAATCCGAAATGAGTACATCAAGGGAACAGCACATGTTAGAAGATTAGGATTGAAACAAAGAGAGGCAAGACTTAGATATTTTGGACATGTGATGAGAAGGGAAGAGGACTATATCGGAAGAAGAATGTTAGAGATGCATCTGCCTGGGAGGAGGAAAAGAGGAAGACCAAGGAGACGTTACATGGATGCAATCGAAGAGGACAGGAGGGCGCTGGGAGTGAGAAGAGAGGACACTGAGGACCGTACCAAATGGAGATGCATGATCCGCTGTGGCGACTCCTGACGGGAGCGGCCGAAAGAGAAAGAAGAAGAAGAAGAAGCAGACGAGACAACAGACTCGAAGTTTCAAGGAAAACAACAGTAGATGAAGAAAGCTAATAGCTTGTACAATAAAAGCGTCGACAATGACTAATTTGCCAAATTTACCAAAAACGATTGGTGGGAAGAATTTAAAAGAGAAAGTTGTTCGCGTTTCCACCAACGTTCAGCGACGGTGCACGAGCACCTATCAAAGATCATACACATGTTTGCTGCTTGTATTTATAAATACGACGTTTAACTGACAAGTATACATACGCCTCTTAGTAATGATTTGCTATTGACGAGACAGCAGTATGGACTGGCCTACAATCAACAGCAATTACTTAAAAGAGATAAATTTATGAAAAACCTACTGGCCACGGGAAGGTCAGAATTTCTGCATACCTGAGTCAAGGTAGTATTACCAGCGGTCCCTGATACTTAGTTAAGTAAAGGACCATTTTGTCGCTGGTAAGCCTAGAACAGAGTCAGCAAAGAAAATTATTGAATGGAAACTTGAATCTTGGTCAAAGCTGTTAAGAGAGGGTACAAAAAGTTCTTTTTGGGAGTGTAGAATAAATCTGTTTACCAAATGAAGATAATCTTATTTACTGTTTTAAGGAAGGTACACCTTGTGCCAAGGGGACTGCAAATCTGAAACAATAGCTAACGGCGAGGAATGATAGTCTATTGTATACAAATGTATTTATGATTATCAAATTGGTTGAAGAAGACGCTTTGGAATAATTCAATTTCTTAAAATCCTTTCGTTGAAACTTGACGGTCAACGGTGACATTTGAAACTCATTTGTAACAGTTAATAAGTTTTTTCTTATGCAACAGATATCAACAAAAAAAGCCCTTTCTTTACCCACCCTCAGAGAAGTTTATTCTTAAAAAAATCCAATTTGCATATAAGGTTTGATTTTGCTTTTAGGACATTTTCCAGTTTTCGAAATAAGCCTCCTTAAATAAACTTAAAGGCTTAAAAAATTAAATTGTTAAAAATGCTGAAACCCTTGCCCTTCCGTGGGAACAAAATAAACGAAGTGTGTTTTTTATCCTAGTTGATCTCTACAGTTGCTTAATTCTTTTAAAACACTCCAGCTCAAAAGAACCATACATGGCCCAGGAGACTAAATCGTTTTAGTATTGCATTTAAAACCTCGATTGATTAATTCAACGGCATTAATAGTGCTTTAGTCTCAAAGGATGGTTCTCTGGTTTTCGTAAAGTGATGTTATGAATTAAAAAGATACCTACTATAAGATTTGTTCCAATAACCTAAAATTTTTCATGTGAAAGCAGCAAGATATTTCTTTATTATCTGAAATGGTTACCAATTGGTACTCACACTGTCATGAAATTCCCCTGTTGTTAGTAATTTGTTTTGTAAATATTGTATCCATTGATTCCTGATCTCCGATCTTTGTCTGTGTAGTATTGACGTAAATCAACGATTATTCTCGGTAGGAACTAGGTGAATCATTTGTGCTGGGTTCGATGTCACAGGTAGTGTTAGATGTATGACATCGGTAATCTGTATTCAGGCGTGTGAAAATTATAGATCAACGAAGCCGATGATATTTTAGATGTGATTGTTGTATTTTTTTGTTGACGTTTTGTATATATACTTGTGATTTTGTAGTTTAAGATCGTCGTTGTGACAAGATGACAAGCGTAGATGTGGAAGTCGATTGTTGTAGAACACGATTATTGGAGTTGTCGTTGTATGTATTGAATATAAAGAAAACAGTTGTTTATATTGATAGTTAATTTGTTGTTGATACGAATATTATCGTAAAGTTAAAACAGTCCTAACGAAAAGAGTCGTCGTTTTTCGGAGATATCTTCATTTGAATAAGCGCACATATTAAGGGCCCAAGAAAACCACTCCTTTCTCACACACACCTTTGTAGACGACGAACAAAGATTTCGCAACTTTCAAGTGAGGCAGAAAAAAGTAAGCCTGTCAATGCGTCCATCAGAGACATAGACCAAAATCTTGTACTTCATTGATTCGGACAAGTGACGGTTTCATATACAGGACGGTGACACGAGTGTCAACTGCAATTTTCGTATTTGAATCAATCGTTGTAGTAAAAGTTCAGTGAAAACAATTTTACCTTCAATTTGCTTCAGTATTTACGAAGACCAATTTCAGAAACTGGTATCTTTAAACATCGAACAAAATTGATCCAGCATTTGCTGGTGAAATCAAGACTTTTAGCTTGTGTAGGAGGATAACAGCCTTTGTGATAAAGAATACAAGTTATTAATGCCATAGATTACAATGAAACCACGGAAATACTTTACACCAGGTGAGTTGCGTATCGGTATCACTTAAATACATTACTTTTATCCGAAAATCTGACATCCTTGCAGTGTAGTCTTTTATTCTCAAAATTATTTGTTTTATTGGTTGTTTTGAACAACAAAGGACCCAAACTTGAAGAGAGAGCGTCCGATGTTTGGTATTTTACTTGACAGTATAAAAATTTTAGTTTCTATCAACAGCCAATTTTTCATTACTTTCGTTGAAAACGGAAGGCAAGCAAATCCACCTTAGCAATTAAATTTGCAGTTAAAGAAAACAAAAGAAAATTCCTGACGGTATTCAGGTGGCCCTTCGTTTAACTTGAAATTGTGTGTACTATCAATCGTTTTGCTTTGTTAGGTGTAGAAAAATTAACCAAGAGTGCTTTAAACTCTTCATTATTTCAAAAGTTGTTTCAGTTAGTAGGTAGAACTAGGGTTTTCATTGCAGTTACAGTACACCATTACCTTTACGCCCAAATATTTTCAGCGTCGGTCACAAAATTAATAATAAAATACATTTGACTTGACTTGACCTAATTGCGTAACCCTGCTCGAGTCCTTGCACACTCCTTTTTGATGGTATATTTCCAAGTGGTTCGATCCTTTGCTTTCCGTTGAGCAGTGAGTACGGGGGTCCTTAGGTTTTGTCGAGCTTAATCCACCCAAAGTTTTCTTAACTGCCCTCGCCTTCTCCTTCCTCCGAAATCTATTTATTATATTACTTTATTATAATATAAAATTTACTGTCGAAATCAGGCAGTAAAACAGCTTCTATTGCTTGATTAACGCAAGTTCCGAAATTGTGATATTGATATACTTTGGTATGTCAAAAATATTACACTCATTGAAAAAGTACTGACAGAGATGAACCGTGCTCTTGCCGGACAGACCATCAATTATTGAATGTAACAGAATTTGTTTGCTGGTCTGACCGATTCTGCAGCGAACATCTCTTTGAACGCATTCAGAATGCTTTTCAACACAACAACTACGAAGCCCTCAAATCGGGGGCCTCATATCTCAATACGTACTGTTAGTTTTGTTAAGAATGTGCGCGTAACTGACAGTGATATTAGCGGGTAGCCATCTACCCTTTAGCTAAAGACGGGATATCGCTCGTGTGCATGTCCGAATAATATTCCAAAATCCGAAGAGTACTTTGATTCAATGGGGGAGAAATGGTGCCATACCGAAAAGTTTTGAAATGATAAGCAAAAAAATCTCTTGAGCGCCCCAAAACACATTTTTATTGGACTCCTTCCAAAGATCATCCATCACATTGGTACCCACCGTTCTTTTGTCAAAACAATGATTGACATTCCCCAAATATTTGATTGCTCAGACTTGATATGAAACACAAATAGTCATTGCTGAAAATTTGATTTTCCGTTAGTTGAAGAACTAATTCAATAATGAAGAGATTGCAACGTTTCACACAGTGACCGAAAAAGCACTATTTCATAATTTTTACAGTTCTGTCAACGCTTGCCAATTCTAATGTCATTTTAATTAATAAACTGTTGCCATTCCTCTTTCATGCTAAACGGTCCCTGACACTTTGTTAGCAGCTTGCTGAATGTGCTGTGTTCTGCAATCATCCTTGTAGCAGTTATTGTCAAGGAGGCTTTCTTGTTGTATCTGTATCTGGATTGTGTTGGGCCACAACCATTTCATTTCATTTATTTTCGGTGACACAGCTGAGGCTAATTTATGACTGAATGATGGAAATGTTCTTGGCTGCTGAAACAAGCCAAAACGTATTTTTTTAACAAAGCAGGAAAACTTACTTGCATGATAATCGAACAAGAAAATCAATACCTAATTAATTCTTAAGTAGATGTTTTTGTTCTGTTTTTAGTCGAAGGGGTGGGGCTGAACTGGCAAGGATTAGACGACCCTCCTACTAATATGTTTATTGAAATAATCACTTAATTTGATACTAGCAGGAGGGTAGTGTCCTGCTTGCTCGCTCGTGGCCTTTTCTTTCTTGAACAGGCACGTCCTTGCACTCCCCTCACCGTCAAGGGCTTGGGACCCTCATGCCTCTCCTCTCTCATGGAAAGACATGGCTGATTTTGAGGGCCACTGCGTGGATTAAGGTCTTACCTGAATCGGGATAAAAGTTACTGAATCCCTAACACTTCTCAGTTAAGGTCCTTTCTCTTGTCTGCAATGCCAACTAGTCAAACACACCCAGTCCTTCATCTTGAGTTGCCCCAGTGGGACCCCTCTTCATTCGTCAGGAAATTTCTCTTCAGCCTCCGCTTCAAGGCTCACATTGATTGCTTGTGGTTAAATTTGTTTTGTTAAAAGTCATGTAGACTCCATCTTTTTCTCTGCCATCCTCATCTGCCCACTACAAGCTCTTACTAGCTCTTCAAATGGCATGGGGTTTGTTAGAAAGGGATGGTTTTCTTGGCCTCTTAATTTGCGCGGTCATTCAAACGAAGATAACAACAAAAAACGACAACTCCAACACACCAACACACCCACAAACCACACCACAATCACCACCCACCCAACACCAACACCCAACCCAACACACCCACAACAACCAACAACACAACAACACACAACACCCCCCCCACTACACACACACAACCCCACACCCACCACACACACCCAACTACACACCCCACACCCCGAACCCAACACCAACAAACCCCAACCATCACCACAACGACACAACAAACC
>RDPX01000053.1:2468188-2482835 GCA_003991215.1 Morbakka virulenta
ATAACAACAAAAAACCACACCCCAACCCCCCCCCCCCCCCCCGCCAGAGGACTGTATAAACTTTACGATAATATTCGTTCCAACAACAAACTAACTATCAATCTGAACAACTGTATTTTCAATAATTAACACATGCAACAACAACTCCAACAATCATGTTCTGCAACACTTGACGATCGACTTCCACACCTGCAACGACTATCGTAACCCGCAACGACGACCCTAAACTACAAAATCACAAGTGTGTGTACAAAATGTCTAAATACATGAATCACATCTAAAATATGATCGGCTTCGTTGGCCTAAAATTTTCACACGCCTACATACAGATTACCGATGTCATATATGCAACACTACCTGTGACATCGAACCTTGCCCAAGTGATTCTGACCTGGTGATTACCGAGAAAAATTCTTGACTTGCGTCAATACCACCCAGACAAAGATCGGCGATCACAAATCTATTAATACAATATTTACAAAACAAACTACTAGCAACAGGGGAATTCCATGACACCCTCCCCCCTGGGCCTACTCTGGTAGGACAACGTCTAACAGTAACGGAACAGAAACGTTACTAGGATCTAAGGGCCACAAAACAACAACCTGTATAGCTACATAACTGTTACTGTTACTGGCATCACTAAATCCATGTAATTCACATTCACTAACTTCCTTGTTAAGGTAAAATCAACTTGGAACCTCGATCACTCCCGTCTTCTTAACATCTTCCATCAACAAATTCCACTCATTCAGCTGTGCTGGTATTAATGGATCATACCAACCTAACTTACTGATACACATTTCTTGGAAAATAATTTTGAGTGGCACCAATAATGGACTTAATCCCAATTGGATTAAACAAGTTCGCGAGCGAACTGAGAAGGCGCCCTTTAGTAGGTACTTAAACAACATGCTTAGAAAATGGTTGTCCCAAATTGAAAACTAACTTGTCATGCAAACTATCCCAACCAATGCCAAGTACCTTGGTGACCCCTGCATTCACTTGCGAGTCAGAACCCAAGACTTCCTTAGCATAGGAAACAATATCATTTTCAGTCTTGGAGTCATACTGATTTGAGTTGAAACACATCACCTCCTTACTATTACTCTGCCACTTTCTCAGCTTAAACCCACCCTTAGCTTAGCATTCCATGCACTTAGAACACAGCAACTTGGCTTCTTCTTCTGTCCTTTGGCCTGTTACCAAGTCATCAACATAAAAGGAATGAGTGACAGTCCTGACAAAGTCAGGATCCATCTCTTTGAAAGTTTCAAGATAATAACTCAGTGTGGAATTTAATAAAAACGGCCTTGAATTCACTCCAAACACAACTCTAGTAAAGCGTAACACGATAGGGGTAAAGTCACTGCTTAGCATTCTCAAACCATAAAAACCTAAGAAAATTCCTGTCTTTTTCATTGACACTGACATTGAAAATTGCTTTCTCAATGTCTCCAACCAACGCAACTCTCCCTTCTCTAAACCTGATCAAAATTTCTAACAGAAGGGGTGTGAGAGAGGGACCGACATGCAAACAGTCATTCAAACTGATACCTCTCTTACTTTGCTTGTACGAAGCATTATACACAAGACGAATTTTTATGGTGAGAGCTTTCTTTCTTACGACACTGTGCTTTGGCAAATAATGGGCCTGCCGACGCTCATGAACGTCTTCAACAATTCCTAACTTTAACTGCTCCTAAATAATTCCATCATAAGCATTAAGTAAATCTCTCTGCAGCCTACTTAATTGATTCTTAAAGAGCTTAAAACAAATATCCGAATTAGAAGATAAATACTGAACTCCTTCCTTTTGCGGTAACCCAACAGAATAACGAACCCCAGAAAATGATATGTCATCAAGCGCTGTCTCATAGACACTGTCCCGAGGTCTTGTGCCAACTGAATCTAAATCCCATAAATGGCTAACTTTCCTATCAATATCATCGGTAGCAGTAGAAACAACATTACCACACATACTGTGCTGCTTAGAACTACCCTGATTTTCCCTGACAAAATAAATCGTAATGCAGTATTTAAAGCGACAAGTTCACCAGGCTTCCCCCCCGTTTAACTTCGTCCTTCTGAAAGGCCCACAAATAGTCTTCACCTAGCAATACATGAACCCTGAGCATCTCATCTGACTGATTAGCGTCTGTAAACCACAAATCCTTAAGACGAGGATACTCCTTTTTAACTTCTTCCGAATGCTCATTTTTCACTTAGTGATAATGGGGACTACAATTGCTTCAACCGTGACTACCTCATCTGTAACTAAGGTTTCAACCTTACTATAACTACATCTTTAACCTTCTCTACTGCCTTTACTTGTCCGGATGTGCGGGGCTTGGTCTTTTCTCTGCGTACTACGCCTAGACCTGCTGCCCGAGCTACTTCTTTTGATACAAAACTCCTGTGGCTTCCGGAATCTGACAACACACGACATTAAATACCATCAATAGACGCCAAGGCATTCCGTAGCACCACCCTGTTTTCTGACTTGACGTGTAAGCTTGGCGTAGTAACAACATCAATGGGATTGGGATGACGAACACTACCACTACTATCCACAAGGGCTTGACGGCGAGGGGAATGGTCATGCCCGATTCTTTCATTATCATTATTATTTACCCTGGGCCTATTTCCAAAACACAACGAGACATGGTGAGAACCACCACAAGTCTTACACAAAGCTGACGATCTACGGTTAATAAGACGATGAGCTCTTCCCAGACATAAAAAACACTTATCAAACTTCCTTAAAATAAACTTACGTTCTTCTGGGCTTTCTACCTTATGACAGGCAGCAACATAATGTATTCCTAGGGAGTACGGGCATTGTTCCTTATTACTAATTGGATATTTCGATTTTCTCGAAGTGGTTGCCAAAGCAGCTGCTGTTTTGGGGCGTGGACGTCTCTCCTTGTGCTCTCTGATATCGTTAGCTTGGAGACTCTTGACTGTTTTCCCTTAGCTCAACTTTCTCAAGGAGGGCTTTGAGAAACTCGTCGAGGCTCCAGCTCATGCAATTCATTTCCCCCCGCACCATTGCAATTCTTGTTTGATCTTGTAACTTCTTCAAAAGTGACTGCACTACAATCCTGGAATATTTCTCCTGACAAACTCCAAGTGACTGAAGTCCTCGGTGATTTACCTCGACCTGGCGATGCATCTGTCTTAATTTTTTGATGTTTTCCTCGGAAGTAACCGACTGAATCCCGAGCTGCTCTTTGAAGTATGCCCTCTGTACGACATCCTCTTTTCCACATCTGCTTTTTAATGGGTTCTTTGCAACCTCGTAATTAGCTGCCGTTAATGGGAATCCGGCTATACAAGATTTCGCTGGTTCATCCACTGACTTTAAATAATTAAATTTATCCACCGGGGAAAATTCCATATTACTGCCTATGGTGGATAAGAAGGATTCATGAAATTCCGTCCATTCTTGCGGCTTTCCACTGAACCTTACAGCCTGCAGCTTGGGTAGTCTTGCTCTCATGGTAATTTTCCCTCGGTTGCTGCTCGGTTCTCCCTCCGATTTTCCGGCCGTTTCCCGTTCCAATTTCTTAATGATTATTTTTACCTTTCTCGTAAATTCGGCTGTCTCCTAGATCTCTTGGTATAATTCGTCATCCAAGCCACATGCCTCTTCTAAAATCTCCTCATCACGTTCGTTGAGGCGCTTAATTTTGTCTTTTAATAAATCCCCACATTCAGACAGTTCATCGTGTCTGCTTCGACGACGTTTGATACCTTTGACTCAACAACTCTCACTCTCTTTGTGCCTCCAAATGCCTCCTCTTTTATTTTGCAATTTTTGCAATCCTTTCATAGTGCAAACAACAAAGGGAAAAATCTAATAACTTAAAATTCCAATAAATCCGGCTCGGTTTGACCAAGTGTGAGAAAGAAATAGTTTTCTTGAATCCTTAATATGTGCACTGATTCAAACGAAGATGACTCTAAAAAACGACGACTCTTTTCGTTAGAGGACTGTGTAAACTTTACGATAATATTCGTATCAACAACAAATTAACTATCAATATAAACAACTGTATTCTCAATAATAAACACAAAAACACCAATTCTAATATTCGTGTTTTGCAACACTCGACAATCGACTTCCACACCTACAACGACGACTTGACCTACAAGGACGATATTAACCTGCGACGACAATCTTAAACTACAAAATCACAAGTATATATAGAAAATGTCTAAATACATGAATCACATCTAAAATATGATCGGCTTCGTTGATTTATAATTTTCACACGCCTACATACAGATTACCAATGTCATAAATGCAACACTACCTGTGACATCGAACCTTGCCCTAGTGATTCACCTAGTGCCTACCGAGAACAATCCTTGACTTGCGTCAATACCACACAGACAAAGATCGGCGATCACAAATCTATTAATACAATATTTACAAAACAAACTACTGGCAACAGGGGAATTCCATGACAGAGTAATTTGCTTTCATAGTCTATCTCTTTGTATAATTTCTTTCTTTCTTTTTTTGTACCACCCTCATCCACCCACTTTAAGTACTGACTAAACAGAAACTGGTTCATATCTTCTTCAAAGTCACATTTAGCCACCCTTTTCTTCCCTTTGTAAATGATGTCAGAAATGTGGTACTTTTGCAGTCTTTACTGAAGTTTCAACTAAAACACTGAGTTCCGCAGGGTATTAATTGTAATAAATAATTGTAATGATAATTTCGTTTATTACGATTTGTAGCTAACACATTAGGTCCAGCAGATTGTAAGTGCAAAGTTCGGTCAAGAAAATGTACTGACATATACATATATTAGAATAAATTGTCTGAAGTAGGATTCGAAACGACGCCCACATATTCAAAATCCAGCGTTTCAGACCACTCGGCTAATGTGACGCCTGTTCAGGTTGGCAGATTATTCGTGAAATAAGAAAATTCTGTTTCATAAGCAAAATGTAATTACTTCATAACTCATTAACTACTGGGAATTTAACTGCATAATTATTAGAATCTTAATTATTTTTGCCAAGCTTGTTTCATGCCAAATTTCATGGTGGTAGCCTTAAAAAATGCCTCTTCCGACACTTTTGTTCTGCTGAATGAACACCAATCACCTGGTACAGGATAGAAGGTAGATTTTGGGGGGAAACTGCGCCTCGTGCTTGACCTTCTGGCTTGCTTCGCTTGCCAACAGGACAACAAAAGAGTCAGGCTCGGAAGATGTAACTGATAATTAATTAGTTCAATTATAATTACTGCAGGCAAGGCGTGTACCAACTCAAAAATAGGAAACGACAACACTTTTTTAAATGTTCGTGCTATGTTTAAAGATAAGAGAATTTTTGAATTCCATATATCCGCATTAAAAACTACTCTTGACATGTTTTGGTGAACGTGCCATAAAAAGTTCAGATGAAATTTGGTTTCAATACCATTACCAGGCTTGGTGGGAGTAAAAAGAACATTATTTTGAAACTCATTTTTCGGAGTTGTTAACTGCAATGCGAATGACGAATCAAAACTGATTACAGCCTGTACAATCAAACAACACCACACCTTTTTTTCAAAAGGTGTAGTCTTTACACCTTTTTTTCAAACGGTGTAAAGATGTATATTTGTCAATGCTTTGTGCACCTCTAACGGTATCCTCGAGTTTAGTTGTACAGGACTTATTGTAAACCATTAAGCTTTCATTCATGTTTCACATAGAAAAAATTGCTCTGCTGCCAAGACTTGGTCGACCATTTACATTCTGCACAAGTGGGAACAGCGAGACAGCAGTTAAATCAGTTGACATCGTTTCAGATCGTAGCGTTTTAAATAAACTGTCAGTTTGGTCACCATAATTTAATCCATCAATGCCTTTCCAAATATTTTACTGGGTGTTATTTAATATTCTTTTCTAAGGAGCTCAAAGAATTGTTCAACGTGTTTTCGAAAGCTTCAGAATATTGTTAAGTTGATAATCAACATCTCTTTCACATTCAGTTTGTTTTCGTTAGAGGAACAATCAAAAGTATGATCCCTCATTGAATAACAAAGCTCAGGATTTTTTAAATATGTTTTGGTTTTTTAAAACATCTTTAACCGAAAGTTAGAGGGAATGAGCTTTAATGTGCGTGCAGTGAGCTACAGTTAGATAACCGGTATCTAAGATGCAACGCCAAATAATATGACGACCATTACTTGCAGGAATGCTTTTTAGGATGCCAGGAACCAAGTTCCTTTTTACAGGCTTGGTTAAATTTAGAAGCACAAAACTCCCAAATAAGACTTCAAAGAAATTTCTTGAAAAAGACATGGTTTTTTTCTTTTTCTTTTAGAGGTATACCTTATTTGATTATATCAGTAAAAACATACTTTCGTGGCTTTAAGCAGCTTTATTACACAAATTAAATTCTACACTAGAACAGGACAGGGCATGGGGATTACTAACAAATAAAATAATTAAATTGATGTGAATCAAATATCCTGTCGCATCACGTCGTTTTGTAGCACACGTACCGAGCTCAGGCAAACCCAGTAATATGGTTCGGAAAGGAATAAAGGTGGGATTCTTATTTTGTTGTAAAGACTCTAATCTTTCAATAATACAGTCACTATTCCGTTTATCCTTAAGATGTTGGTACTTGCGTAAAAAAATGGACACAGTATACTTGCATGAATCAAACAACTAATTATAAAGCATAATGTATTGTGAATACCACTAATACAATATATGATATATAGTATGAAAACATAAACAATATTTTTTTACAAGTACACAATATCATTAATTACTCAAAATAAGTGTGCAGCAATGTGGGTATTTCAATACACACCTTTTCTCGGCTCGTTATGAGCCAGGCAATACTGAGCCTTGCTTTGTGACCTGCAACTCTGTGCAGACATTTCATGTTCGTCTCTCCTCACTCTTCTCATGGACCTTCCTCTGCAGCCTTTCTTACCAAAACCTTATTCCTTTTAGCACTCCCAAGAAATTGTAATTCCTGAAGTGATCGGTTGGTAACTTTTGGCCGGTTCTATCCTGCCTTCCTCACTTTGGCTCTTCTTACCTGGACATCCCTTCCCTGGATCAAGTGTTCTACGATTCCCATTTTTTATTGACTTTAAACTGTCATAAAAAGTATGTCTGTAATAAAAACTGTCATCAAAGCAACATTTTCTGGAACAATCCGATTTGGTTTTCTCTTCCTCAGTGGGTAGATTTTACGTAAAGTGTAAGATCTTCTTTCCTCCACCTACTCCTGATGTGGGCTAACTTTGGGTTAGATACAAAAATTTATTTGGGAGGTTGAGGTTATTATGACAATCATGCAAATCCTTAGCACCAAAATCAATATATTCAGATAAAGAAGACAATCCATTTCCAAACAATGAGTTGTCAATACTTTCTCTCTTTTGGCGCGTTTTAACTGTACGTCAATGGTCCAGAATTAAATATTTTCGCAATTGCTACGAGCGCAGTATCCTCTGTATCATGATTAAGCCATGCATTTCCTAATGGGTTGCGAAGACTTTTCTTTACACTTAGAATTATCTTTCGAATACTCTTTCTTGCCACGGATAGTGTTCAAGGTAAAATATCCGTTTGGTGCGTTTCGATTTTAAAAACTCCCCAGTCTTTATATTTTCAACAATCTGTCCCATATTTTGTTTTGTAACTTTTTTTTCTGGTGAGTAACAATTTTTTTTGTTCTTTTTGTGTCACAGATCTTTGCCAACAATTGGTAAGTCCTTCTGCTAAGACCTGTAACTTTTTAGAATTAAAAGCTCCAGTCACACAACCGGGGAAAATGCAATTAAAGTTTTAGTCATAACGTACCTGTATGACCAACAACGAGGCCGCAACCTCATGCCTGTTCTGCTAAAAAATGGTGCTTTCGTAACTCTGAAATCGGGTTGAAGTGCAGCTGATGGTTGGTTGTATGGTCTTCCTTCACATTTCTTGTAACGAGAACGATTCCGAAAAGTGTTCTTTGGGAAATGTCTGCCCCTGTTTACTCAAAACTGTTGTCTTAATTCAGTCAATGTTCTTAATTCACCATGGTACATACATGCCTGACAATTCACAATAGCAATATTATGAATCAATTATCAGTTTGAAGTATAAAAAGGTATTAAGCGTAGAATAGGAAAGAAGCATCAGTTTAATCTATTCTGTTATCACTCTCAGCGATTTTCTCATTCTGGCGAACTTTCTTCCTCGGTTCGCAATTATTCGTTTTCCACTTCCTCAACTTAAATCCACCCTTCAACGTCCGTTCCCAGGCCTAACTGTGGAGGGAAAATGTTTCTTCAGCACTCTTACAGCCCGTCAGACAGTCGTCCAAATAGAACCCCTGTGTTAATTTCGAAACGAATTCTGGGTCCCTAGTATTTTATGTCTTAACATGTGAAACCAAATACAACATAGTTAAAACAAATCTCGGGCTGCTCTGGATGAGTACCATTTAATCATAGAAATTCTAAGCATATGGGACATGCATAGTCAATATCTGGCTTAAAAATGCCTTCGCTATACACCCAATTATTGCACACCCCAAAGTGCAGAAGAATGTCAAAAATTAAGATTAAATTAACATAACATCCTTCATTACTGTTAAGAAAGTCTAAGAACTATACATAATGCAAATAAAAATATTTTTTGGCCACATCTGTGCATTCATTAACATTGTCATTCATGGTTGACGTGCTCTGCCCCCCCCCCCTCCTAAAGAAAAAAATCAAATTGTATAATTTTTGTCACCTTAACCCCTTATTCTCACTACGCACACACTTTGAGACTCAATCTTCCTTCACTCACTGGCTCTAAACCTAAACTAGCAACAGACTTTCACTCTACTTTATCTTTTTTCATTCACGTGCGACATGGCTGACTACCACAAACCCAGAACGGTGCTTTTACATCACGCTTGGCCTGATGGGGTGCATTTGGCTGGCCCGCAGATTCCTTATTGGCGCCAACAAGGTCTAGGTTAGCCCTACCCACAATTCGTCATCACTGTTCCTCAGATCACTGATTACGGCGTTCCTTTGAAGAAGGATGATCAGTAATTTAAGTTGCCCATTTTATTTAAGACGCTATTTTTGTGAATGGCTCTTTCCGATCTTTTTCATGAAACTCCTGCCATTTCGATTTCGTCTTCTGTTAATGCAATCACTTTTGAAACTTTGTACCTGAACTCTTCCTCATTGCCAGCCGTTGACTCGAATTGTTCACATTCATTTTCATCTATCATCAAATCCAAAATTTTATCGTCAAACTATTTCAGTTTTCTTCGTTTCTCATTCACTTTCATCACATTTTGCTTCAAGTNACAACTCAAGCAGCTAGCGTCCATGTCAAGTGATCTTTCTAGCCAGCTCTTTTCATGCCAACCCAAACATTTTCAGGTTTCTTCTCCTTTAGATTACACGGTGGTATTGTGGCATGCTTTATTGTCATTCTCAGTGTTTCTAATCCCGTAAAGTCTTAAATTCATGGTGTGACTTTCTTAATCGAGTGACGTTGTTATCAATGTGACTGATGTTAATCAGACGTCTGACATCAGCGCATTGTAAAACGCTCAGTTTAGTGTATTATTTCTCCAACAACGTTAACTGCCACCTCGTACCCACAATTCGTCATCACTGTTCCTCAGATCACTGATTACGGCGTTCCTTTGAAGAAGGATGATCAGTAATTTAAGTTGCCCATTTTATTTAAGACGCTATTTTTGTGAATGGCTCTTTCCGATCTTTTTCATGAAACTCCTGCCATTTCGATTTCGTCTTCTGTTAATGCAATCACTTTTGAAACTTTGTACCTGAACTCTTCCTCATTGCCAGCCGTTGACTCGAATTGTTCACATTCATTTTCATCTATCATCAAATCCAAAATTTTATCGTCAAACTATTTCAGTTTTCTTCGTTTCTCATTCACTTTCATCACATTTTGCTTCAAGTTCTTCTGAATCCTTCATTTTCACCATCTACGTATTTGAAGACCTTGTTTGCAGGTCTTGTCGTTGTTCTCCGTATTTTGCTCTCTTTCTTGATATTTCCTATTCCACATTTATTTTAATATCCGGCTTGCCTCAAACTCACTAGTTCTGTTGGTACAGTTAAAATTCAGGATCTTTCCGAAGGAAAACACAGTTTACTCTGTCATAACCATCATGTTACTCCCCCAAGCTTATTTTATCAATACTTATCTCAACGTGACCAAAATCAAATTCCCTAAAAAAAACTGTTACAAAGTCATTTCAACCCAATTTATTATGAAAACTACCCAATCAGAAACTTAAATAAAGTGATATGCGATATTTGTTGCAAATTAAAAAATATAAGGGTATTAGTAATGTAGAATGCTGCATTAAAAAAAACCAAAACGGCACAACATATTTGCATGAATCAAAGAATCATTTTAGAAAGCATGCTGAATTCTGAATACCCCTAACACAATGGAGAATATACAGCATTCACAATACAGCAGTATGTTACAAACACAAGATATGTGTGCGTTACTTCGGTTTTCGCAACACCATGTCAGTTGAAAATTCTCATTTGATTTTTGGACTCGATGGAAGCCAAGTTATGGGAGCTTTTTCACGTCATAACTAGTAGGCTTTTTTTTGAGCTGTTTCGATGGATATTAATCCCATCGTCAAACAGGCAATGAGTTGTTTTTAGGAATTATATCATATCTATGTTGTGTTTGTTGTGTTTCTTTTGTCGTGGAAGCCATATTTCTGGAAAGGTGTAACATACTGTATACTGTTGATGTGGTTGCGTTCCTGCAGGACGTAGATTGTTACTTTTATTTTACCATTTACGGACTTGCCTCCCTCTAATGTAGGAGGGAGGGAAGTCCTTGGGTGAAGCTCAAGAGCTGTTGTTCCTCTTTTCAAGTGGAGCCCGGTTCTTTGGTTTTAGAAGAATTTTTAGGTGGATATTATGAAGAAAAAATACTAGATATCGTCTTGCCGGAGAGTTCGTCTTAGGTTGTCACTAATGTTCTTGAAGTAGGGCAGACTTACACCTTTGACTAATACTTCTTACTCTCCTTACAAACAGAGTGGTGACAACGCTACTACAAGCTGAGGCTGAGTGGTGTGATGCACTATTAGGGTGCTGGCTAGTGTGAGTTCGTTTCCTGTAGATAGTAACGGTAATGGTGCAATCTGCTTGTCACTTTACTAGGGTATCAATGAAATGTAGTCTTTTTTTCTCCTTTTACCATGAATATAATCAGGAAGTGTATGCTGTTGATATGCTCAAAGAAATCTTGTAGGTGATCCACTTTGATAACTGCAAAGGCATCGTCGACCTGTCTTTCCCAGGCGTGGACCTTTGTTCTGCCGTTCATAATCCTTTAGTTTTCTATGCTTGCATAAATATGTCAGCGATCACTAAGGGTGTTGGAGTTCCAATGGGTAAATCGTTGTTTGGGTTTAGCTGTCATTGTTGTAGAGACAGGAAACATGTGCTGGTGAGAAGCGCTCCGAGTGGATTAAGGATATCTGAGTGGTTGATTGCAGTGGTCTGAACGGCAATAAATTGTCACTGTCAAGAAGGTCCTCAACAAGTTGTTAGGTGTTATTGATGAAAATACTTGTGTTGCCATTAATGTGACATCAAAAGAGACGATGGTTACGTCTGCCTTTCTTCTTTGTTTGTGGCAAAGCTTCAAAAGCAATGCCGTTTCTGCAATGATGTGGTTCCATTTTTATGTATGGGCACATTAGGTCAGCTATGTAATGTGAAATTGAATGAAGGAGACTTCCAGAGTAAGCTAGGATTGACGCATTGGTACATTTGCCTTGTGTAATTTTGGTAATCCATAAAACCGTGATAAAGGCGACTCCGTGGGTTTCAATCCGTGATAAAGATTATTATCATGGGGGTTGTTTTTCTGCAAAGGAATTAGCGTTTTGCTTACTTCGGTCTTCACTGAGTTCATTGGGTTACACTTGAATGTAGTAGATGGCCCATTGTCGAGATATTCATGGCACTTTATTTGGATTTAGCATTGTTAAGGATAATAATTGCTCATCCTTTATGTGCTGGCAGGACGGATATCGAACCATCCTTCTCTGGGGACGGTTTGCGTATGCTTCACTTTTGGGAATGTATTTTGCTGCTTTTTCAACTATCAAGATGATCTCTTTTGCATGTATGACCCTGGAAGTTTAAACCTTTCACAAAAGGGATTTCTCTGCTCATGGCAGTGTCCGACTAGATAGATTAACATCCTAGTGAGATTTAACAGTGGCGATTAGTGCTAGTGATAAGTTTTGTCCAAAAAGATGAAGCAAAAGACAGTTTGTGACAATGACATTACCTTACCTTCCCGGGGTGCCATTACAAAGAGGTCGACTATCATAGTCCTCCACACTTGTCTGTCCAATGCCACTTTAGCATATTTGATGTTTTTTTCCATCATATCAGCAAATGTTGCCTGTCCAAGTGGTCTTTTTTTCTTCCTCTTCTTTGCTTAACCACAATAGTGCCATCCATTATCATATTTTGAAGTGAATTGTGCCGCCTTATGTGCTTATAGAATGACATTATCGAAGGCAAAATATGGACGTTTGAAGGCGGCTGGTAAGCCCGAGGAAATAGTTTAGCTTAACATAAAGCTTGGCGAGCATCGCATTTTGTTCAACGCTTGCAGTGAAAATAATACAAACCTTGATGACTTAAATACCTTTACCAATGAGATTTGATGAAAAACTGGTGAAGAATTTAGAAACATTGTCAGTAAAGCATGATGCAGACCTGCTATAAAAACAAACAACGCTTGACCAATTTAGACTTTTCCACCAATAAAATAATCAGCAAAATCTTTTGTGAACATTGTTGCAAACAAAAGGGCCAAAGAGAGAACAAAAAGGAAAAAGAACAATGGATATCTTTTCCCGTAAGACTGGTTGAACATTTGTGCAAATTGACGGAGAAAATGAACCAAGAAATGAATTTGAAATTAAGCCAGTGGATACAATTTGTCACACTGGTCCTTTCATCTTTCTAAAAAAGTTCTAATACCTGTGTTTGTTTTCGTGTAAACTAATTTTCCTCCTCTGGCTAACATACCATTTGTAATTCTTGGAAAAGATGGAAAAATTCCAAAAAAAAATGGTGATCTGTATGTACAGTCAAAACAATTGACTTACTAGCTGTTCACCATTGTTTTGCTACTCCCCTGCAAATTGTTGTGTTTATTATTTTACCTTTTTGAACCACGAAAGAAAAATGAAGCACACCAAGAGTTTTAGTTTGAATTAAAACGAGTAAGGTTGAAAGTTGAGTTTTTAAGTAAAGCGGATTGTGTGTTTTGAATTTGCTTGGTTCTGTGCTCCAGAATTACAATTTCAAAACAAACACCTGTTTGGTTTCATGTGATATTGCAAAGTTTTGAATAACATAACCAATTTTAACTTGTATGTTTTAATACATAGGGATTCTAAATAAAGGACAATCAAAATAAGTCATACACTAAGTTCTTTTTATTAATTATACAATTTAATTTTGCTGAGGTTTCAAAAAATCAAAGTGCAAACATTTTTGCTAGAAAATGTTTTAAAAAACGGGATACCAGTATTAGACTAAAATGCAGAAGCCAAACTACAGCTGTCGAGGAAAAACAGAAAAAAAATAGACTTAAATAATGCACGCGTTGTCCTAATGCCTCTTACAAGAAAAGGTGAAAGTTTCAGGCATGTAAGATATCAAATTGGAAAACATCAAGGATTAATCTGTAGTATAAAGGGGAAATTGTGATCCTTTAACTCCAAACACTAGTTCCAGGATAGAACATGTAGTACAGAAAAAAAACCCCAGTGACTATGGTAATTAATTTATTACTTTCCTATCTGCTGCTTTGTCTGATGTAAAAGCTCATACAAGCACACACTTACAAGGATTTTTAATGAACACATACTGTATTTAACCAGCCATTGAAAACTGTATAACTTTTACGCTGAGTAATTTCTATACTTTTTGCATGTTTTTTCAGTAGATATAAGAGGGATATGTTTAAGGGAGAGCCCGGGATTTTTCGTGAAAAACTGAGCTCCAGATTATCAGCTTTTTTACTGAAGTGCAACACAACGCAAAGGTAACTTTACTTTTCTTTTCCTCTCCTTTCAAGCTTCCTCCCTGGTATTTGCAAAACTCGATAAGTATGCATTTTACAATTTGAATGTGTTCACAGGTGTACGAATTAATACTAGAAACTTTCCATAGCCTATTCTCGTTTTCATGCTCACAAAAAGGTGCATGGGTGAGGAGCCGTGGCTTAATGGTTAGTGCAACTGCACCGTAACCAATAGGTTCCGGGTTCGATTCCACGAGCGAGAACTTAACAAAAGAAAAAGCTATTGGTTGGCGTCATGAAGGGCCTCCCTCCTCATGTGCCGTGTCCTTGCAGAACGTAGGTGGTCATGCTTCTCCACAGGATCCTATTCTTGGTCTTCTCCAGCATTTCCTTCTCGCTGACTCCGGTCCATTTTGACAAACTTTTCATGAATGTTGTTCTTTGTCTTCCTCTTCCTCTTTTACCGCAAATTTTACCAGTAACAGCCAAATTTTCCAAGCCTTCTTTTCTCATTACATGTCCTAGGGAACGACCGTTGTCTCTTTCTTGCTGTTTTC
>RDPX01000053.1:2485371-2496366 GCA_003991215.1 Morbakka virulenta
GGTGGTTTGCCATTGCCTTCCACCGGTGGATGGCCACTTAAATCTAATGCCTCTTTGTGCCCTCAGCATACCACGATGCGCTTGCAGGTTACGCCTTGTTGCCGTTGGTCCTTTGGGACTCATCCACCAACTCTGCCGTTCCCTGTCTTCATGCGCTTAGTGCGAGGCGTGCACTATTCACCAACAACAAGTTGCTGGCTACCCTCATGTCGTTTAGCCCGCCAGCTGAGGCGGTGTACCGGGGTGCGGCCGCTGCCGCGCACAAGCAGCTACTTGGAGCCAGACATGAGAGTTGGGTGACTTCCGGATGCCAGTGGGTCCATCCGCCGTAGGGCAGCTGATGGTTGCCTCTGGATAGTACTCCTTCTGATCACCCCATACACCCCTCATGAAGGGCACCTGTCAAAAAAAATTCCTCATTGCCAAATCCAAATGCCTATGAAGGGCACCGTCTGAGCCCCAGTTTCTGAGGAAAAATTAACACTGAAACAAAAAAAAAGGTGCATGGGCGTTGAAAAGACAACTGAAGTTATCAGTTTGACCTCCGAGTTCAATAAATGATCCAAAAGAGCCAATATCCTTTAGTGTCATCATCTCAAATTAAAAGAACAGTGCATGTTTACCGAGTTCCTGTTTTTAATTAATGTAACCTGTTCAACATGTCAGCATGTGGAACATGTTGACATTTTCATGAAGATATCGGAATTTAGTGGACATTCATTTTAACACAGCTGACATCTTGACAGGATGTTGCCAATTATCTTGTAATTTGAATATTTTAGGATGACCTGATAAATGTCTTTGGTAAAAATACTCTCTGGCACAAACTTTTCTTTTGTCATATATTAACACTGCCAAAACAGTTATGTATCTGCCTTGTCCGTTTTTTTTATTTACTTTACTTGCTTATTTACAAAATAACCGTGCGCGAACTGCGCAATTCAGAACAAACTTCAACAACGTCCAGGCAACGATCCTGGTCAAAAGCAGGGTTGAATTAGTTTTTCCCTGTGCTTCTGTCAACATTTACCAAAAATATCGTCCAAATCCGTTAATACCTTTCTGGAGATTAGCAACCTTCTCATGTTCCACTCTCTTCCTACCTGCTCATTGCAAGGAAACTTATGCCAATGCTCAATAATGTTATATTATTGCTTGAAAATGAAAAAACGTCGTGAACAACCGGGCCCAGCAAGCCTTCAGCCTAACGTGGAGGGCCTTTCAGGACCCAAATGTAAAGTCATTAAAAACGTCGCCACAACAAAGTCCGTTTCCGTGATTCTGCTCCAGGAAACTCAGACCATCTGCAATGACAAAATAAAGATTAAGGGCTACACACGGATGAAAGTCGTCCATTACACTAAGTACAGAACAGCAACCTTTGTCAGAAACGACTTTACAGCAAGCCTCATTGAGAAGAACGAAGCCAGCGAGACACCGTGGCTAACTATTAGAAATAACTACTATATNTTTCTGGAGATTAGCAACCTTCTCATGTTCCACTCTCTTCCTACCTGCTCATTGCAAGGAAACTTATGCCAATGCTCAATAATGTTATATTATTGCTTGAAAATGAAAAAACGTCGTGAACAACCGGGCCCAGCAAGCCTTCAGCCTAACGTGGAGGGCCTTTCAGGACCCAAATGTAAAGTCATTAAAAACGTCGCCACAACAAAGTCCGTTTCCGTGATTCTGCTCCAGGAAACTCAGACCATCTGCAATGACAAAATAAAGATTAAGGGCTACACACGGATCAAAGTCGTCCATTACACTAAGTACAGAACAGCAACCTTTGTCAGAAACGACTTTACAGCAAGCCTCATTGAGAAGAACGAAGCCAGCGAGACACCGTGGCTAACTATTAGAAATAACTACTATATTACAATACCCAATAATACACCATTCATACCATTCCCACTGTACGACCACCCAGTCATTTATTCAGGGGATTTTAACTGCCGTCACACGTACTGGGGCTACCCAAGAAACAACCAAGTTGGCGAAGCCCTCCACGAGTGGGCAAGCACTATAGACCTCAAGCTGTTGTTCGACCACAAACAACCTTAAACTTTCAACTCAGCTGGCTTGGGTACGCCTGCTAACCCAGATTTACCATTCTACTCGTTCGATGCAAACAGTGCCATACCACACCCTGCCCACAACATCGGCGGACATTTTCCAACGTTGCAACATCGACGGACCATCATTTTCCCACTCCACTCCCACCCTGGAATTTTAAGAAAGCTGACTGGGCTAGTTTTAAAGCAGAATCTACTGGCATATGTGACGATTTTCCCTCGCCCGATACTGATGATACCAACACTTGCTAAACTGCATTTTCAGAACAAACTGTTAAAATTGGCTAAAAACACCCTCGTCGCCAAGTATTACATACAATAAAAGAGACACCAGAAGATGTTTTTCTTGATGATAATTCCTTTCCTTCGACAACCCGTTCTGTGCTCTGTCCTACTCAAAGCTGTCTTTATTGTTCGTCCGAGCGCGTTGTTGTTTCATATTCATAATGGCGGATGAAGGCATTACGTCATTGCGTAAATATACAAATATATAACACACCGTCCCCAGGGGGTATCGCAAACCGTACATCCTGAAATGCAATGAACTAGCGAAGGATCATGAAAGGGCTCATTCGACAGCAGAAAGGCAAGAAACGGAAAACAAATTAATAGATCATCTCACCACAAGGCGTAAGAAAGCATGGCTGTTAACAGTTGATAGCATTGACATAAAACAACGTAAACGTGCAATTAAAGATTTGCATTTATTCCATCAGCCTGCAACATCTCCTCCAGTCAACCGTCGCCTCAAGACCAGAATGGCTCTATCTACATGAATGCACATCCTGTCAAATCAAATCGACGAAAACATGGCCCCTGACCTGTGGATGAAATTTGTGTGGAATAGAGGTTGGAGTAATTCTGAGTGCATGCTCCGCGAATAAATTCCAACACCTTAAGAAAAATCTGCAGGCTGTGACCTAAATCAAAGCCACTGGGTCCTCCTGAGCCGAATTTGCTCTGGATATGACCGGCATGCCAGTTAGATGCATAAAGTTGGTTTGAGTGGTAACCCAAACAGTGCATGCGGTGACGTGCAAACACCTCAACATGTACTGAATTGCCGTATGATAGGCATCAGAGGTGATATCAGCATTGTTGATGACAAAAATCTCAAAATTGGTTGAATCACTACTAGGTATCTAATTTTCAATACTTTTTCCTTAGTTTCTTATTAGTTCATACAAATGTATATAAAACCTTCCTTAGGTATTTCGATCACAGGCAGAAAAAAAGACAGACCAACGGAGAAATGTATTGAGTTAGTGCATGTGTGAATGTGACCGTGGAAACGTCACACATTTAAAATTTGAACGCTATGGACCTCACACAAAACGATAGCGTTAATTGGTTGAACTGTAGGATTAGACAGATGATGAAACTCGGACGAAACTCGTGATTTCATGAACGATTCAGCAATGAAGAATTTCTGAAGCGGACAATAGACCCTAATTTTGATTGGTCGAAACTTGTAAATTTTACTCAGTTTAGAATTTACTTGTGCAGTTTTGGTTTTATTTTTTAGCTTTTCGAAGATAGAGAAGTTGTAATAAATGAAAATGTATCCTGATATCGTCATTTAATCATTGAATACATTGAATATTACACTTTTATCCTGAATTAGCATCGTGCTAAAAACGGACATAATTAGCACGGCTTACTGCTGGCCATTTACATCAAACTAGAGAGTTTTCTGGCGCTGAAAATTCTCAATTTCAATTATTGTGACATTACAACAAACGACTTTGCTTCATCATCATCATCACCATCATCATCAAGGAACGGGAAGGTCATTATTAGACCTGCCGTGGCCCTCCACGAAATTTTACCATGCTAATCTATCTTGGGTCATCCTATACAATTCAATTATTGATTTACCACCACCTAAGTCAGTAATATTGTACCATTGATATACTTGGTGTCTGCGAAACAAATTGGAATGACAATGTGGTTTCTTACCATGTCATTATATATTTTTTCAAGCCTTCCTAGGGCTTTTAATTTTCGAACATTCCATGTACCGAAACGCATCACTGACCTAAGGTTAAATCTGTTTCGAGTAACCAACTTTTTGTTGCCAGCCTGGTCACCCACTGGACAACACGTCCCTTGGTGACCCACGCGACGGAAGACGTGATTTTGATTATTAGCATGTGACATAATACGTTGGAGGGTGTTCAGAAAGAAAGTTGTTGTGAAAGAAGGGCTTTCTAGGTTCTTTCTTCGACTGCAGTCTCCAGCTAACTTGGAGGTATGACCTCTGCCAGACGTCGTGTAGCTTGAACCATAAATTTCAGATACCATAATTGCCACAAGGCCACTATACTTCAATCTGCTGTCACTGAAGGAAAAAAGGTTCTCCGTAGCCCAGGGAAAGGTAGCTGAATGGGTACTACACCTTGCCAAAGGGTGACCCATAGACTATGCAGGGCAGGGTCGCCAGATCCTGACGTTCTAATCGAGTTCGCATACCCAACTTTGCTTCAGAAACCAGAAAAGCACTCGGGGAGTGCGGACCTCTGTAAAGGAGCTCATTTTCTCAGAGTAATTATCTTTATTTTTCCGTTTGTTAGTTGAATGTTCTACACAACCTACATAACTTTAATGCACACACTGTGTAAGAAGCTCTCCGTCGTTGAGGCTTGACCATGGAATAGCATCCTCGTTATTTGCGCAGCAGCGTGTGTTGTGAGTGAGAGGCCTATGCGGGAGTTACAATCTTTGTTTTATAGGTCAAATCTGTATATAGTGGTTGGTCTGCTGGAGTTGTTGCACTCCTTTCTCCTGGCTTGTTTCTCTGCGATAGCACCGATTTCCTTTTACTTACCTGCTTTGAGATGCTGTGTCAGGGCTCTCCCGGGACTCCATGTTTGTGTCGATGACCTTCATGTTTGCTTTCATCACACCTTGGTAACGTATTGTGACCATCCAATTGCTCTTTTCCCAGCGTCCAGCTCTCCCTAAAGAATGTCCTTTGGGGTGTGGTCACTCCACACACATGGATCAGACCAGCGTTGGGTCCAGTCAGGAAATTCCCAGGATGCAGCAAAGACCTCAGGTGAAAGGTGTTTTGTCGCTGTTCTTGTTTGGCTTATGTGGCTCTTGTATTGCCGCTATAAAGTAGGGTATTGGTTATAAAAGCATAGTACACCACCATCTTGGTCTTCAATGTTATCTTAAAATTTTTCCACACTGGAGATGTGAGGCGAGCAAGAACCTTTGCTACCTTCCCAATCCTCNTTCTAGGTTCTTTCTTCGACTGCAGTCTCCAGCTAACTTGGAGGTATGACCTCTGCCAGACGTCGTGTAGCTTGAACCATAAATTTCAGATACCATAATTGCCACAAGGCCACTATACTTCAATCTGCTGTCACTGAAGGAAAAAAGGTTCTCCGTAGCCCAGGGAAAGGTAGCTGAATGGGTACTACACCTTGCCAAAGGGTGACCCATAGACTATGCAGGGCAGGGTCGCCAGATCCTGACGTTCTAATCGAGTTCGCATACCCAACTTTGCTTCAGAAACCAGAAAAGCACTCGGGGAGTGCGGACCTCTGTAAAGGAGCTCATTTTCTCAGAGTAATTATCTTTATTTTTCCGTTTGTTAGTTGAATGTTCTACACAACCTACATAACTTTAATGCACACACTGTGTAAGAAGCTCTCCGTCGTTGAGGCTTGACCATGGAATAGCATCCTCGTTATTTGCGCAGCAGCGTGTGTTGTGAGTGAGAGGCCTATGCGGGAGTTACAATCTTTGTTTTATAGGTCAAATCTGTATATAGTGGTTGGTCTGCTGGCGTTGTTGCACTCCTTTCTCCTGGCTTGTTTCTCTGCGATAGCACCGATTTCCTTTTACTTACCTGCTTTGAGATGCTGTGTCAGGGCTCTCCCGGGACTCCATGTTTGTGTCGATGACCTTCATGTTTGCTTTCATCACACCTTGGTAACGTATTGTGACCATCCAATTGCTCTTTTCCCAGCGTCCAGCTCTCCCTAAAGAATGTCCTTTGGGGTGTGGTCACTCCACACACATGGATCAGACCAGCGTTGGGTCCAGTCAGGAAATTCCCAGGATGCAGCAAAGACCTCAGGTGAAAGGTGTTTTGTCGCTGTTCTTGTTTGGCTTATGTGGCTCTTGTATTGCCGCTATAAAGTAGGGTATTGGTTATAAAAGCATAGTACACCACCATCTTGGTCTTCAATGTTATCTTAAAATTTTTCCACACTGGAGATGTGAGGCGAGCAAGAACCTTTGCTACCTTCCCAATCCTCTTGTAAATTTTGACACCCAGAGAGAAACTGACGGCAGTAGTCGAGGCGGAATAAATGAACAGATGGGCCAAGTCAAGCTCATAGCCATCGGTGGTGATAGTCAGAGGTGCCTCAGTACTTTATCGCAGCATTTTTGCATGGTTCAGGCTAATCCTAATTCAGGAAGATCAACTGCTTATAATTAGCAAAGATGTACAGGGGCATCTGCTGTTCTCTGAACTTTAACATGAGTTGACGGAGGGAGAATATATGTTTATGATTGACCTTTGATTACGCGGAATCTGCATTGCTGCTCAGAGTGGACACGTTTAGCAGGTTTCAGCAGTCTAATAATAATAACCCCAGTATAATTTTTGCCCACAATGCTGAGTAACAAGCCTCCTAACTTGTTGGGATTACTTTATCCATCTGGGTTCTTATCAATTCTTTGCATTCCGCATGTCCTGTGGTTTGTCCCTTTTTGCCCAAAAGACTACATTTAATAGGAGTAGCAGGGTAGTATAACAGTGGTTGACCAACGTATGTGAAATCCTATCACTGTAGTGGGCCTTGCCAGAGACTAAGCTTTTACTAACCTACTCTGCTGTCAGCATGATGTCGAGTCTTTCCATCATGGAAGGGCATTCGATGGCATCGAGGGCTGCATGTGTGACAATCTTCTGGCTGGGCTGCAGAAATATTCCACTCAACTTTAAATCTCCTGAGCCTTGTCACTGGTGATTTCCTCAGTGGTGGATTTGAGAGGAGGTGTTTTATTCTTCAGGGTTTCAGTGTCTTCTTGATCCCGTCGTACATACCTTAAGTGTTCTCTGTTATAGTCACTATCTGTTGAGCTTTGTTCCTAGTATTCGAAGGCTGTTGTTACTGGCTGCATATTTGTACTTTACATGAGTGATAAACGTAGATTTGACTACGGCAGCTATCACAGCGGACTTGGCTTCTCAACAATCTTGGAAGTTTGAGGACGTTCTTCCAAAGGTGACCAGAAAGCTATGGTGCATGGTATCTTGTGTGGTCTTCTCTTTTTCAGTTGCAGAATATCAAGGCTGCGACTCTGTCAGTTTTCTCAGTTAGTTTTTTGCAAATACCTTCACTAAATCCTGGCTAACACATCTGCTGGTATCAGCGAGAAGTTTCCTTGTTGCTTGCCACAGTGGAACCTTTTTGGGTTTATCCTGATTTTGCTTATACCAAGAGTGGCCTATCTCACAGCCTGCACTGTAGTAAGAGGGTGTGTTGAGGCCTGATGGCAGAGCGTCTGACTAGGATGACGACCAGTTAGTGTAAGTGTTTTGAGCGTGGATGTTTATAATAGACCTTGTGGTGAGCCCCGTCTTGAAAAAAGTTAGAGATTGTGTTGAGTGCACAGCTCAGTTAGTTGATGGCAATTCTCGTTCAATCTGCCCACATTAAACTGACTCGGAAAGAGGGGCAACAAATAATGACTTTTACCAATTCTGAAATTGAAGTCGTCCAGAAGATTCAAAGTTTCCTTGAATGGGATACTACTGATTGTGGTTGCAAGTTTGTCATAAAATTTGTCCACAGGATCATGTGAAGGGAACACTCACAGCTTTCACGCTAGCAAGGGTATAAGCAAGCAAAGAGTAAGGAATTGCTCAGAGTTATTGCTGTGGGGCGCTACCATACTATGCAAGGAGTTTTTCAGTACGAAGACCACACCATAAATCCGTGGCTCATTGTAACTCTTTCGCTGTTAGTGTAGTTTGTCTCCATCACAATGCTCAGCTCCGCAAACCACTTTCAGCCTCTTGAGCTCGTTATGGATCACGGTATTTTTTCCTAGATTGGCCGATGTTTTGAAAGTTTTCAGAATGTCACGGTGCCATTGTCAAAATATTTCAACTTCCCTGATTTTCTTCTCTTTTGTTGCATGGTAAAGTGGTTATAAAATACCGGTTATGTTTCTTTTAATGCCCAAACACCGAATGAGAAAGGCAGACTGTAGATGTACAATACTTTATTGGTTGGGAACTGCCCAGCTTGATGCGGGCGGTGCTGGGCACTGAGATTAACAAAAAACCCTACCATTGACGAGCACGACCCCTGACACTGCACTTTACACCAATCGAGTGGTGGCTTATAAACAGTATCTGTTGCTTCCTGTGTTGTGTTAATGCCAAGAGGAAAGATAGAACGTCTTCTGCAGTTTTGATTCGATGAAGTAATTTTTTATGGTGTGGTCTGTTGCCAGCCTGGGCAGCGTTATATGGAGGGCAGGTTGTTTCCCATGCAGCATGTACTGCTCTCCACTACACTGTTAGGACTAAAGGAATTACTTGGTCGCCACAATTATCAGCCGTCGTTTGGGATCAGTGCCTCTGTTGGGGACTAGTGCCGTCGCAGAAGCTTCCATGGCAAAACTGTTTAAAACAAGGAACTTGCCTAGCAATTCCCACTCCGGATTGCTCTTTGAGATTTACTTTTAAGTTAGGATTTTTCTTCCCCCAGATGGACTGCCCTTCCAAGCTGACGAGCTTCACCCACATGAAGGAATTGCCTTTAAGTCACCAGTGTTGGGCCTGCACCCCGTGTTCTGTCACTAAAAGTAACTCTGACACTCCAGTAGCTGGACTAAGTTGTTAGACTATTTAAGACGCATGCCATTGTGAAGCTGTCACAACCTTAGTACCACAGATAATATAATCCTACACATACTGTTGCACTTGAAGTCAGTAATCACCATAGTGACCTCAGCTACCATCGACCTTTTACCCAAAAGACGAAAACTGATACACAAGGACTACTGTATGCACAAATGGCCAGGAAAAGAGAATGAAAAACTTGCAAACTATCAGCACTTGAAATAGGATGTGATGAGAATCTGGTATTGTAATAACACCGAAGTCATCCCAATCATCATTAAAACGCTTGGGTTCATTTAAAGAATTTCAAGGGCTGGCTCAACAACATCGGGAACACTGGCGTGCCTGCTGGGAGCGAGAATAATTCTTCGCTACATGTCAAATATCTGAGGTTACAGGTAGTCGTTTGATATTTGCCAAAATTACAAGCAAAACTAGCAAATCCTAAGCTGTGCTACAAACGATAATAATTTAATATAATATGAAATAATAATAATTATAAAAATAATAATATCCAGTGTGATGACAGTTATAATAAAGTGTTGGATGAAGTACCAAGTCGCTTTAAGAAATAGGCGAAAGACTGTCGACAAGGCATGAAATGGTACAAAAACCCAGCTTTGTTAGGTATACAATGTTTTGTAAGAGGAGTCTTGTAATCAGTAATCGCATCAGGAGAAAGCAAAGCTTGGAACTTTTAATAGCTGATTGCTATCTGCTTTCAATTTTTACTGGAGGCTGCAAGTATCAAGGGTTTGACCGTAATGAGATGATGATGGTAATAATAATAATAATAATAATAATAATAATAATAATAATTTTTCAAGTCCATTTTTACGACAGCGTGCAGGATGCTTTGGAAATTAACTCATCAGTGGTTTTCACCTTTGTTACCAATTGACCCGGGGTGAAAACACCCCAGAGAATCACGAGGTGATACTTTTTCCAGGTAATAACAATCGTAGAACACCATAAACCACTCGGCATCGGGAATATCGAGTTTCATCAGCAATTTTACCAATATAATAGATATCCTACCCAAACAGTTCACAAGAACTGGCATAGCGGTAATACTAAGTACTACTGCTACTACTATTGCTACTACTACTACTACTACTACTACTACTACTACTACTACTACTTCCACTTCTAGTAATAATAGTAATACATCTCTTACTTGATAAAAATATTCATATATGTGTCTATGTCATGATTTTAACAGCGAGAATATTTCTTGTAGCGTTCGATGGTTCTGCAGAGTAGTCTCCCGAATAAAGAAGCCATTGGCTACAATTCTCAGTTCTCAGTGGGTTTCATTATTAGGAGATGCACAAAGAACAAGAGGAAAGATATAGAGAGATGTAGAAGGGAAACAAAGTTGTGATACCCATGGTCACGGTGCTAATCAAGACGCCCTGTCTTTGATTACTACCGTACTTTTTTATTAAATGTTTATCTACATTTTGTTTTTCATTAAATGTTTATTTATATTTTGTGTTTTTAATTAAATGTTAATTAATATTTGTGTTTTTAATTAAATATTTATCTATATTGTGTTTTGTATTAAATGTTTATCTATATTTTGTGTTTTTTATTAAATGTTTATCTATATTTTGTGTTTTTTATTAAATGTTTATCTATATTTTGTATTTTTTATTAAATGATTATCTATATTTTGTGTTTTTTATTAAATGTTTATCTATATTTTGTGTTTTTTATTAAATGATTATCTATATTTTGTGTTTTTTATTAAATGATTATCTATATTTTGTGTTTTTTATTAAATGATTATCTATATTTTGTGTTTTTTATTAAATGTTTATCTATATTTTGTGTTTTTTATTAAATGATTATCTATATTTTGTGTTTTTTATTAAATGATTATCTATATTTTGTGTTTTGTATTAAATGTTGATCTATATTTTGTTTTTTATTAATTGTTTATCTATATTTCTTCTTACATGTTATTTTATATTGATATGGTTTTGCTTCTGGTAAAATTCTTTGTAACTTGATGTAACTCAAGCGACAATCAATGGA